>JAJOOI010007436.1:0-26807 GCA_029582585.1 Solanum bukasovii
CATTACAACAACAACGCCGATGCTGCTGATGAGTCGAAAGAAGAAGACGAAGTCGAAGCTTTTTCTAGCGAAGTGTCACACCCCGAGCCTACACCCTGGACGTGGCTGGCACTCGAAAATCACTGCTGGCCTCAAGCGAACCCTTGACCTGACTTACTTACTCAGCGGAAGAATCTAAGCATTAAGAAAGGAATTCAAATGCTAAACAACTTAACTGTCTCAAACTGAACTCATAATGTTTTAAAAATAAACATTTAACTTAGCCAAAATGGCAACTTAAATCTGAACATAAGTCAATAACAAAATGATGACAAATGAGCTAAGATCTAACTGACTATCTATGAAGCCTCTAAAACAACTGAGATGGATGCCGGGACAAGCCCACGACATCCTAATGAACTATCTAATACTGAAAGTAAACAAAAGGGATCCTTTGGAATGCAAAAAGGCTCACCAACAGACTCTGAACTGCTCACTGGATCAACGATGCGCTGAATACCGATCCTAGTTACCTGCGTCTGCATCATAATACGATGCAGGCCAACTGACATCAGTACATTGAATGTACGAGTATGCGAGTTGGAATGCTAAACACAACATAGGCTTGAAAAGAATCTGAAAGGAACTGAAGAACTTAACTGGCTCAACTCAACTCAACATAACTGAACTCATTTCAATATAAAGCAGTTTAAAACAAGTGCAATATAAAGAAAAACTGTTTAAAACATGATGTCAACTCTGTGTGTATGCAAAGTTACAAATAACTCTGAGATGTATGCAAAAATACAAATAAACTTAAGTATATACAAATACAAAGTACTACTGTGGGAGTTTCTCTAACCGACAACCATCACATAAGAGATATTGTGATGATACATCGATCTCCCTCACGCTGCCAGCGCATCCTATACCCTGCCAGGGGTATAGGACCTAAACTACTAAGTGGATCCACTAGTCTTTCAGGAAAGGATTCATCTGAAAAGTATGTCCCTTTTCTACCCATAATGGCTACATGGTTTATGGAAACGTGAGTTATTTGAACTCAAGCTCGTCCTCATATCAGTGCTCAATACTACTCTCAAAATATGATACTAGCTCTTTATGTTTAAAACATACTTCTTTCTGTGATTTGAGATTAGTGCTCAAAAACTTAGCTCAAAGGCTATCTTGGAAATCAAAGTTTCCCCTCTTGCTTCATTTAGAAAGCGATTACTCTTTTCTGAAAATTAGCCCGAAGGCTCTTTGGAAATCTCAGTTTCTTATTTAAATGTGAAAGCATTTTAAATCTCTTTGGTAATACTTAGTCCCCATATACTTTTTGAAGAAAAGAACTTCAACTTTACTCTTTACTGAACTCAAAACTTAAGTCTTAAAACAAAGTTAAAACGTTTGCAAAAGACTTTTGAAAAACTTTATGAACTTCTCTTAACTTGACTCTTGACTTCTCTCGACTTTGATCTTAACTACTCTTGACTTGACTCCTAACTGGTCCTTGAATTGAATTATGGATTCAAGGATTGTGATTTGTGATTGGAAAGATCTCATGATGTTTAGGAATGATTTTAGATAGCTAAACATGAGAAAAGACCGAAAATCAATATTTGAGGGTGGGTCCGCGACGCGGAGAAGCTTTTAAAATTTAGTTTCGAAAATGACTTTTGAGGCAAAAGACTCCGTGACGCGAAACGAAAATTCCCAATTCTGGGAACCAGCTCCGCGACGCGCCACCACTGCTAAATTTTGTTCGACGAAATTTCTTCTTCGTTTTTCATCTCTAAACCCTCTAAACTCCATGAGTTCTTTTCCCAAACACTTAGAATCGATTAAATGTTCAAAGTACATCAGATTCTACTCAAATCGAACCTATCACGGGTTCGGATCAAACATCTCTCCAACGAATTCAACGAAACAAGAATTTAATGGAACTTCAACAAACCCATCAAGAACTCAATTTTTAAGCTTTCAATAACTTAAATTCGCTGAAATAAATCATGATTGGTGCGTGGGCGAATTAACCCAACGCTATGTCATCTCACATACCTTGTAGGATCACCCCCAACGAAATCCAAAAGCTAAACTTCGACGATCTTGACGAAACTTGAATGTTCTTCTCCTTTCTCCTCTTTTCTCCTCTTCTTTTCCCTTCTCTCAAAACCCTAACTTTTTTTCCAAAAGGATAAGTAATTACCAAAAACGAATTAAAATAAAAGGGTAAGGAAAAGACCAAACTACCCTTCAAAAATCCGGATTTGGACTTCGCTTAATCCAACAGACCAACTTTCAAAGGGCCTAACTTACTCATACAAACTCTGAATCGCGCAAACTCGGCGGCGTTGGAAAGATCATTCCAAGAGCTTTCCAACCATATCTGGAAGTTCACCTAAATCATCCTGAGCTAGGAGTTATGGCCGTTTGAAGTTGACCAAAAACTCATTTTTCCTAACCTAAACAAATTTCCAGATTTTCAATTCTTTCCAAAAATGACTATTTCCAATTCTTAGCTTCTTCCTAGCTATTTGAAATTGCGAGATGTTACACGAAGAAGATCATACATCGAAGTCGACGTCAACATCAACATCGACATATGCGGATCACAGGAAATCCAAACACCACAAAGGTCATTTATGAGATATTAGATGAGAATAGTCACTGTTTCTTTTATGAAATATTAGATGACAATAGTCACTATTTCTTTTATGAAATATTAGATGACAATAGTCACTATTTGCTTAACAAGCTTCACATTCTACTAGATGAGAAATACTGGTGATAATACAATGGAAGCTTCGCATTCTACTAGATGACCAATACTAGTAATAATATAAAGGAAGTTTCGCATTCTACTAGATGAGCAATACTAGTAATAATATGAAGGTTAGAATATCTGATGGCTTCAAATTTTTAAAATGTGTATACATGATATGATATATAAAAGATCCAAAGGAACTATTTGTAGATATGTAAAAGTGATAGAACATTTTGAGACTTTTCTTAATGTATATATATAGGATTAATTTCATGTAGTAATAGAATGTAGACTTTTTTTTAATAGATAGATATTATTAGTTTCATGTAATTATTGGAGTGTCTGCTTTAGAAGATAGTTCCAATATGTACACAGTTTATATTATAAATAGTAAAAAATATTTGTTTGAATTTCAAAATTTGAAAAGAAGAGTATGTTATTATTCTTGTGCACAAGGGGAACTGTTTTACCTGTGATAAAGATTGTTGCTGCTAGTTGAATGAAAATAAATACACAACGGACGAGAAAATGATCAAAATGGTCCTTGATGTATTGGTGTTGCTTTATTTTGGTCCTCAATATATTCTAGGTGATTGAAATAGTCCTTCATGTATGACAAAATGTGTTCAATTTAGTCTTTTACCCTAAACTTAATATTTTACCTCCAAAACTGTTAAATATAACGGTGGGGCCCCACCGTTATATTTAACAATTTTGGGGGTAAAATGTTAAGTTTAGGGTAAAGACTAAATTGAACACATTTTTTCATACATGACCACTGTTATATTTAACAGTTTTTGGGGGTAAAATGTTAAGTTTAGGATAAAAGACTAAATTGAACACATTTTGTCATACATGAAGGACTATTTCAATCACCTAGAATATATTGAGGACCAAAATAAAGCAACCCCAATACATCAAGGACCATTTTGATCATTTTCTCCACAACGGACATTGCCCTAAATTTGTAGATCTTGAAAGGTCCTTCTAGGCTTATATGCATTTGGTTAATAACAAAAACACTTGCTACTAGTATTATCTCGTCCCATATTAAATGGGAATCTTATTAGAAATATTATTATTTGATCACTTACTAAATTATGATAAAATTTACTTTCTCCGTTCAATAATAATTGTTCACTATACTAAAAATAGTTGTCCAACAATACTTGTCCAATTTAAAAAATCAAGAGATAATTTATTTTTTGTGTCTATTTTACCCTTGCTATTAAATACTACTATTTTACATTTCTCAAAGCATTAAATTTAATAAAATCAAAAGATAATGTAGTAATATTACCCCTATCATGGGTGGACCCACCCTATATCAAGGGGGTGTCATCCGACACTGCTTCGTTGAAAATTCTTAATATTATATATATAAAAATATGGAAAATAATAATAATCAAATAAATGACACTTTGTGCTGCCTTAGCTTATTAGTTATGGTGCGCGGCTGGAACGCTATTATTCCCTGAAGGAGTCGGGAGCCGGGTTCGAACCTCATTTAAGGGTAAAATTTTATTCCAGTAAATTTTTGTACAAAAATTGATATTGATGAAATTCAAACCTCTAACTTTCACAATTCCTAGTTAATTTAGGATAAAATTGACCAGTTGAACTAGAATATAATTTGCGGAACATTACTTGTCCAAAATGAAACTCGACACAATAATAAGTTATAGAGTTAAAATTAAGTCATTGAGGAGAGTTGTTAATACGCTTTAAACAATTTTTATTAATACAATGTTAGTTATATCAATTATTCATTTATTTATTTATTATTAAATATCGACACCACTTACAAAAAAAATTGCGTACGCCACTGACCCCTATTATTTATGAGAAACTTACATAAATATAGTATATTAAAAAAAAATACCATTTTGTGTCTTAAGGAGTGTGTCAAGTCAATAGTGGACAACTATTGTTGGACAGAAGAAGTAATTTTTTTTTATTTTATCCCTACAATTAATATGGCTTTGGAAGTTTAAATAGGTTTTGAAAATCCAAATTTTCTTTTTAAGAGGCTAATTAATATGAACAAAAGGCAAAATAGTAAAGTTGATCAATCTATTAATGATTTCTTAACAACCGTGTAAAATAAAACTTAAAAGCCAATTTTATTTTAGAAGCCCTTTCAGTTTGACCAAGTCATTTACTGTCCTCGGAAATATCATTTCAAAACAAATTACTCCCTCGGTTCCTTTTTATATGTTATCCTTATTATAAATAGTTGATACATACTCTCTCAGTTCTTTTTTACATGTCATCCTTACTATAAATAGTTGGTCCATAATACTTGTCATTTCATAAAATCAATGCATAAGTTACAATATTCTTCCAATTATACCCTTGATAGTTAATTAATCTTGAAAATAGATAGTATTTGATCAACCTAGAAAAACTAATAAGTAAATAATGTTCACTGTAATTAGTTCACACATTGATTAATTACTCTTACCATTGCATTACTCTATAAAATCTGATTTGAAAAAGAAATCTCAACAAACAAATTAAAAATAAAAGATGATTTATTTATCATTTATTGAAAAGTTAAAAAAACATTAAATAAGAATAGAATTGTAAACCAACTTAATTTCTTAATGCAAGTGAAATCTAAAAAAGGTGATATAAAAAGAAACAAAGGGAGTAACACTCTCTCCGTCAAACAACAGTTGTCCACAATATTATCGATTCCAAAAAATGTGTCTGCAAACACGTAAATGCATTAATTGTAAAATCAATTTCATATACCAATGTTATTCATCATTTGATATTCAGCTTGTGTTTGGTATGAAAAAAAAATCAAAAAATATTTTCTAAAAAAATAAACAAATTCGTTATTTTATTTTAGGTCAGTACAAAAAAGGGATGTAGTAGGGTGTGGGATGATGAGGATGACAGTTATGGGAGTGGCAAAGAAGAGGTGTGTCGGAAGGTTAGAGGGTTAAAGGATACAGAATACTATTTATGAAATTTATTTTCTCTACTTCGACTAATAAGGTAACTTTTCAAAATTTATGACCAACTGAACATGAATTTTTTTTTAGAATATTGCTAAACACACCCTTGATCACTTGATGGATACTTTCAATCAACTAACAAACAGGCTCTTAAGTTTTGTACCTTTTTTTTTTGGCTTAAAAAGATTTTCTTTAATATACAGTTAATAAGGTAGCTAGTAATACTACAGATATTTAATAAAAAGCATTAGAAAGGGTAAAACTTAACCGCACCGGATGTATTAAGCAGTAGAAAGGGTAAAAGTATTAAGCAGTAGAAAGGGTAAAACTTAACCGCACCGGATGTATTAAGCAGTAGAAAGGGTAAAACTTAACCGCACCGGTTTTTCCCAGTAGAACACAAGGGAGGAGCCCGTACCCGCATAATTTTTTAAAAAAACCAAGGCTTTAACCCACACTACCCCGCCTCATTGCCATCCCTACTTGACGGGTTAAGATGGGTTGAACAAATAAATGAATTAATGCCCAAACCTTGTCCAAAGTTCATTTGGATCAAGATGGACTTGATCAAAACAAGATAAATAATAGGTTGTAGCCCAACTTGACCCTAATGATGCAAACCAAGTTGCATTAAGACCTTTCAGAAAGAGCCAAGCTCGAGACCTACAAGCTCTTCAACAATTATTCATAAAGAGGGACGCGCTTGAGCACACCTTAATATCACGTCGGGGGCTCAATGTTATGGTCATTGGGTTAGAAGACGAAAGGAGGACAAAGAAGCGGGATGTGCTCAAAGCTGTATTCTTAGTTCTGTACAATACCATTGACCTTCACTGTTATCATATGGACTAACTGAACCTATTTGCACACTTTAACCTCAAATATGTCATTTCATCCTACTGTATCTTTGATAACATATCAAATCACATCAAAACAAACCAAACTCAGAAATTAATGCAACCATTAGGAAAGGAAATAAGACAAGTATACAAAACTAATAACCTCTTTACATGGTCTCCTAAACTAAAACTACGGTAACCGGACAACCATAAACTTACTGAACAACTTCTAATCCTAGTTCTAAGTTCATCCATCTCTGTACAAAAGGGAAGATGCAAGTCTCCAAGCAAATGCTGCAATACTGCTATGCTCGTCGCCTCTATTGCTCCCTTTAACACTAAAGTAAAAAGCCAAGAATGAATTGCCGCCCAGCTTTAAAAGCCAAGAAATGAAACAATACCTGTAAACTCTCTTGTACATACTCGAGCTTCGTTGCAGTGCAAGAGCTAGTTTAGACATGAACGTATCTCCAATTACTTGCCAGAAAAAACTCCTTCCCTGCTTTCAGCAGACTGGTACTCATCTTTCGATTCTTGAAAGGTACTTTGATTGCCATAACTGCTACCATTTGAATAAGACTGCTGAAGCTCGGCCAACCTTCCATTTTCATGCCTCTTTTGAATATCAGCAGCATTGAACTGCAAAGGTTCAGAACCCGATGAACTCACAGAACCAGTACCCTTAGAAGCATCTGTCTTTTTGGCAAAACGTCCTCCCGAGGCCCTTACCCTCCTCAGTGCATGCTGATGTCGAGACTCGTGAAGATATGGCTGTAACACAAGGAAAGGAGGGTGTGTCAAAAACTTTGAAAATACAGCAGATCATCAAACTTCAGAAATGACTACTAATGGTATCACATTATATACGACATGAGGGACCTACTAAAATAACAAATATCAAGCCTGAATGTTGTGCCTCCATTCCTCCCAATCTTCTGACTTCCTGATAGTTATATCAAGGGATACAAGTAAAAGTATTTGTGCGAAACTAATGGGACAAGACTTCCCTGCAATGAACTAAAACTCATGCAAGAGCTGGAATAAGAAAGTGGAGGGGAACGACAGCCAATAGTGAGCAAAAGTATTGCATATCAGATTTTATATTATTATTTTAAAAAACCAGTGCAATAAGGTGTAGTGGGTTGGATTAAGGGGCACTAACTGCTATACACTATTTATTTTGCTTGAAGTAGAGAAAATCATCAGTTCTTACACCCCCTCTGCTAAAATATAAAATTCTTCATAATGCAGAGTTCCCTTACATGCCCACTGCCCAACCAGTCAGATAATATGGAAATCCATTCAGGCATAAGATAAATCTGCCTCAGCACCAATTGGAATAGGTACAAGCACTTGGCCAAAGTTCCATATATCTCCAGAAGACTGATTTCATGTAGTAAGTTCTCGTAAAAAGGTGGCAAACGAATTACGGACAATGAGGAGAAGAAGATTGAAAGAGTGACCCCATGAGAGGGCACAAACTAACCTTTCTACCCTTTATCTGCTTCTTTTCAAGTTCTGCTTTAGCACGTGACTGTCTTCGCTGCAGGATCCTTCGATACTGCTTAGCATTTACATAAACTGGTTCTTGAGCCATTTCTTGTGGCAAGGGCATCCTTGCATAGTGCATATCAAGTACATGAGGAGGAACCTGAATAGTGCAACAGCTGGTAAGGACTTCTAAAGAAAATCTCACCATAGATTAGAGCTAAGACTAAATAATCTGGCTAATGAGCATGTTGAGTTTCCCCACCAACCAGATAATACCTTAGCACAACTGACATCATGATATCTTTCCATATCATGTTTCAGTTGTTTTTATATGTTCTATTTTGTTCTTTTAATAAACATGGAGCAGAAGGAATATTGGAGAATTCATTTTGCAAGCCTCAATATGTTGAGCAATGTAAAAACAGGTCATAATGCACACTAGAGCTTTTTTGTACAGAATGCTTAATATGGACCAATTGTTTCGCAAGGGATTCTCAATTGTAACATGTCATAGGAGTAGAGTCATTCATGAAGCAAAGATCAAGCTAGAGGCCTCTAGTTCCAATGAGATTCAGGTTTCTATACTGAAAACGAGAGGGGGCCATTTATAACAATGATTTTCATATGAAATTTCACGTCTATTAATTAGGATGAACTGTGGTCCTGTAAAGAAGTGCTATATAGATTATAGTTGACCAAGTTGTTGACTTAAATATGGTATCAAAACCTTCCCACCCAAAAACCAAGAGATCCAAACTCCCTTTTTACTAGCAATGAGTTGTAAGCGTTCTCTCTTCTTTTTTAGATTCCCCTTCTGCCCAATAGCACAAGCTCCCTTTATTAAACCATTTCCGGCAGCTAATGCCACTAGAAATTCTTAGATTTCTTATATTATGATATTGAACTTGGGTAAATCTATCTCAATTGCTCTGGTTGGAACTTTAATTGAAGCCACTCAAATGACGGTGTCCACAATATCCAATAATTGTGCTGGAATTGTGCATCCGTAGCACCATTAAGGTGATATACAACTTTGGACCAAAAAACTTCCAGAAGAAATAGGTCATCCCAGTCTTCCTGAACAATAATGGTGAAAGTAATATACTTCAAAATATATTACAAGCTCCTGGAAGCAAGTAGTGTCAAGAAGGTGAGTGTTTCTGAAGCATCACTTAAGTGGCAAGAAGCTAGTAGAGGCTCAAGAGAGGACCAAGACAAATCTGATTTCACACTTTTCAAGCACTGATGTGTTTTGGTCCAGAAAGATATTATACTAAAGTCACACACATTAGCAGCAAGATCAACATTATTGAACGAAACATGAGGTAACCTCTCTCTTTTAAGAGCTTAGATAAAAGATTTTAATACACAAATCAAAGAATGAAAATTTGACTTAAAATAATTAAATACGTGTATACCAAAGGCTGGCCAAAGGCTGTCATCATCCCGCCATAGTATGGATCAACATATGGGTTTGGAGCACAAGCCTGGTAGCCAATCAAACAGAATCACTTCCACATGAGTCCTAAGACATTATCAATGAAGTAACTCACCAAAAATCATAATTGTAACAGATCTCAAAACCCATAAAAATGGTCAAACATACAATAGAGTGCCCAACAAGTTCAAGCTGCTGGGGCTGTGCTAGGCTTCCATCAAGTCTTGGAGGTATGGCTGGAGCAGCTGGCTGAAAATTCTGATCCGCTTTCCCATAACTCCCATCTGATCTTGAAAATAGATCTCATCAGTACCAGTCACATAATCCATACATTAAGGAATTAGTTGCGCACCTAATGTAAGTGGATAAAAAGTAACCTTTCTCTACAAGTTTGAACTATGCAGGGTGTATTTTTTTCTTCATCTCAGAAATTTTAGGATTCAGTAACATTGATAGGAGTTTCAGTACAGCATGAAAAATGTGTAAATATGGTATAGACATACAATACCATATATGCATAATAAAAAAACAAGTTATAGGGTTGGGATCCCCTCCAGTAAAGATCAATGCAGTCTTTGATTAATAACATTTTTCTGTCTACAAATTAAAGGTTTGGATTGTAATCCTCTTTTTTATTCTCTCTCATTATCACCCACTTCCCAACATTAATTTACGTTCATCTTTATGTACAATTCTCTTCTAGTCTTAAGTTTTCCCAATGAACATAACGACGGAGTCTCACTATATCTGGCTGCCGGAATTTGGTTTCAGTGGCAGAGCCACAGAGGCTACCTCACCTTCCAAAGCTTTTTTTTTTCAATTTCAAAAAAAAAAACATCTATAAAATAGATGAAAGATCAAACCAAATCCTTAGCATCTCACTATCCACATACATACAAAAATTGCTTTTGCGCAATGAAGTTGAAGCTGGTATGATAAGAAAGAGGACTCAGCTGCAAATGGGTTTAGGGCAGTGAAATTCTAGGGAAGAAAGAACAAAACTTTTCTGAAATCGCAGTGAAATAATATAAATAGAAATTGGAGGTAAGCAATGGTACTGGAATTGCAGTAAAACCTGCACTTTTAGAGAGACGGAATGGCATATTTAGTAAAAGAAAAACAGGATTCGGAAATTGATGACGGTGGAATATGGAATTGCATCGTAAGCCTATAATTTATAGATAGACACGTGTCCTAAATCAACGACTCCATTGATCATTACCAGAGGGGATCCAAGGGGCTATAGTAACCCAGTTTTCAATTATTTTTTTGTTAGAACCCATTTATACTGGAGGGGATCCAAAGGGCCACACTAACTCAGTTTTCAATTTTTATTTTTATTTTGCTCACACACATTTTTATTAGTATGTCAAATAAGCTTTAGTTTTAAGTTGTGGTAAAAAACTGGCAGATTCTTTTGTTCTTCTAGATTTTGCTATAACAAAAAAGGAACTCTACATGTGGCTTACACTTACTTATGACCCTATCAAATAAATAAGGTGTTCCATCACATTTTAGATGCTCAATCCATCTGCAACTAGCTAGAAACCCCTAACATCCACCCTTCACAGTTATTCGTTACTCCCACCAGGAAAAAGCAAGGAAATGCTAGTCTCCCTACTCGGTTTCTTCAAACTTCCTGCCAACCTACAGAACTCTTTGTCTAAATTCAAAAGGAGTAGCTTCATAAATCTATGCTTGCTTGATGGAAGCAGAAAAAAACAGTTTTTGTTCTTCATAATATGTGATAGTTTCTATAAATCAGGTACCCATCTTCTCCTTAATCCTTCTTTGGAAAAAGCAAGGAAATGCTAGTCTCCCTACTCGGTTTCTTCAAACTTCCTGCCAACCTACAGAACTCTTCTTCTTCTTCTTCTTCTCATTCTCTGTTTCAACTTCATTGATCAATGAACCCCCACTGAATGTTGATTGAATCTGCTACGAAATTCCCTAGATGTACTGTGTCAACATGATACTGGTCGCCAAAGAAAATTGAAGACTCCATGCAACAGAGGATGGTTTACACAATTAATGAATTTATGGTCATGAGTAACTGGTGTGTGAAAGCTGGCCCGAACACCCGTCATCAATTTTTTTTTAATTATTTGTTACATATTATATTATATTATATTATGCTCACACATTTATTAATGGTTTCCCGGTGCTTGTACCCATACTCTGATCCATCACCCTCAAATACTATAATGACGAATCCGATTCTATATCTTCACCCATATCAATTGCTTGCAACCAAGCAACATAGATTTTCCTATGGGAGAGTTTAATCTTTTAACCAACTTCTATTTGATTGCTTGTGCTATAAATCACTAAGAAAAAAGACATAAAGACTCCACAAGGAAGTGTATTTTCAGGCACTTCCCTTACCTGGAAACCATGTGATACCAAAGTAATAATAAGATCAATAACATATTTTACTAGATGCAGTTAGCAAAAAAAAATGTTTTCAAAAAAGTTAAAAGGTCAGTGAAATGCTTGTCATGTGCACCAACATATTTAACATGTATAGTACTATCAATGATATTGCTCTTCAAAAAATGGATTAAGCAAATACAATTTGGGCAGACAACAAAGGACTATTACTTGGTACTTCTCACAAAAGGTAAAAAAGCCAGACTGTCTCTCTCTATCAATGATCATGATTATTTTATCATTAGCAACATTAAAAATTGAACATGTACCTGCATGCAAAGGTACGATACTTTGCGATTTTTCAGGAGCATCATCATCTTCCTCATTGATTCCACCATCAGACTGTGATTGGCCATCCACAGATTGTTCCAATGATGATGAATCTGATGCATTTTCCCGCATCAACCCAGGGGAAACAGGATTATAAACAGCACTATTCCACCAAGGTTCAGGATATACAGTGGAACGTGGAACATTATATGCATTGGTTTCCTCCCGATTTGTGCTTTTGGAATTTGATGGCATACTGCTGTAGTTTTACTCAGAGAGTTCCACAATACGAGTGTCCTAATTGCAAAGACAAGTAACCAGTTCAGGGAATTTATTTAAAGAGGACCACCTCCATATGCATTATGCAGTTCTAGCTACTGAAAACCACACATGCAGATGTCTTCTAAATCGACACTTAAATGGAGGATACATGGGATTCACTGACTAGCGTTTAACAATCATGGCCTTCATTTTCACTTGAAGAGAACACTTTGACCTTTTCAAATCTACTGTAAATTAGGTATGTAAATTACTAGAACTACGAGGAATCTTGGCAGACTTCACACGATTGACAATAGAAGGAAAAAGACATCATTTTATCTTGACTATGGTTCTTATTTTTTGAACTAGTGGTGTTGGCACCACTTGCTCACACATCGACTATTACACGAGTACTTACTACCTTCCACCAATGTAGCTACTAAGTAAAACCTACCCACCACCAAGACTTAGGTAAATAAGAAAAAGTCACCTGGCATGTTTCGTCTCGTCTCTGCTGAGACTTGAAACGTCTCCATAGTTTTCATCTCATTCCAATGACACTCTCAGATACCTTAATCCTGGAAAATTCACCCAAGGGAAAATAAAAAATAAAATCGCCGGTCCTCCCGGCAAACCCCACCTCAGCTCCAAAGACAATATTGTTAAGAGGTTCATTTGAGGAGCGTTTAGACCTTGAAGCTATGTGAATATCAAACTGGGCACTCATCTCACTTGAGCAGCACTTTTTAGTGCAGGTTCGATTCACTAAGGTGTGCCTCATCATCAGCAAACCCTACCTAGAAAATAGTGGTACTAGACAATCTATATCTTGGCAAAGTAACATAAATTGTCAAAGTAATAGTTTTGAACTTACTTTGCATGCTTTATTTGACATATTTCACTTATTTAGTTACTTTTTCTTGCATTACATGTTCGTGCTTGTGCGTTTATGGAAATTTTATTTCATTGCCCATATATTTATTAAACACTCTTTAATTGCAATTAAAGCCCCAATGAGCTTTTGCCACTTTCTATGCTTTTTGCTTTTGACAACACTGCTTGCAACTAGTAAAGAATTAGTAACCCCTATTGATAGAATTAGCACATGTCTCAACTTGTCACAAATCACACATCCTCTCAACCTCATCTCAAAATTCAAGAATTGTCTACACTCAATAATAAGAGAAACTAATCAAACGAGAATTCGTTCCCTCGTAGAAGCTTTCATATAGAGCTTCTTCATGCACAATATCTATCAAAGAGCAATTATAATTATTCTTTATTCCAACTATAGTAATTCAAGATTGAAACACCCAATATCCCCAACAGAGCATGAGCACAAGTGGATTAGAAAAACCCAAACCCACAACTTCTAACACCAATCCCATAATCAAACACATAAAGATATTGCCTTTTTCAAGAATTCAGAAATATCCATTTAATCAAAGAAGGAATACAGAAACAACATCATATCAAAAACACATAAAGATTGTAACTTTTCAAGAAATAAGAGTTGCCCTATTTTCAAGAACAACAACAACAAAGATAAAACATGGATTTCAACAGAAACACATAAAGATTGTATCTTTTTGAAGAAAATCCAATACCCATTTCGTGAAAAAGCTGAAATCATGATAATTGAAGAAAATAAGAAATACCCAATTCAAGAAACTTACCTGCACGTAGGAGGAATGAGAGAGGAGAGAAGTGAGGAGTGATTAGTGATTGGTAATAGACACAAGCCCTAGAATTTTGGGTAGAAAAAAAGGGGAAAGTTGAGTAGTCAATGAGCTTTTTGACAAAATTATTATTATTATTATTAAGGATAAAATGAGATATTATTTTTAGAGTACGTAGATTGATGATGCAAAGAGATGAAAGTGGTAGAGAGTTGATGTGAGAGAGTCACATGTGGAAAGATCTAGAATATGTACCTCTCATCTATACATGTCCAAAACATTATAGGTTTCTTTTTCCTCTTTCTTCTGCTTTTCATTTTAACTAAACTAAAAATAAAATAAAGTTTTACGAAAAAAAAGTGTCAAAACTCAAAATATAAATACCTTAAAAATATTATTAAGAAAATAAGATATTACTCGGGGTGTGTTTGGTAGGAAGGAAAATGTTTTCTTGAAAAATAAGTGATTTTCTTACTTGCTTTCTCGTGCGTTTGGTAAGTAAGAAGACGATATTATCCCAAGAGCATTTAGATATAAGTCGAAAAAATTACTGTAACACCAGATCTAAAAATACAATAATAAAAAATCGGGGTCTAGGTCGAGAGTAAAATCTGGGGTAGGGGCCAGGTTTGAGAGTTAGGGTCAGGGTCTAAAGCAGAAGATTAAATAAGAAGTCGGGTGAAGATTGGATCTAGGGTCGGAATTGGATCTCAAGTCAAATCATAGGTCAGAAATTGAGTCTTGGGTTAATGTTTGATCCCAAGTTAAGATCGAGTGAGGGTCTCATGCTCAAGTTGGGTTTGAGGTCCAGGTCCCAACTCCCAAGTTAGGTCGAGATTCAAGTCACGACCTCAATTCCTGACTTTGGCAAAGACCCAGAACTAGATTGTCGATCGCGACCCTGACCCGAAACCTAAATATCGACCCCAATCAGGACCCGACTCTCGACCCTCTCCCGAAACCAACTCTCGACCTCAACCCAAGAGCCCAACCTCGACCTTGAGACCCGACTCTTGATCTCAACCCAAGATCCAATCTTGAATCGAGACCCGACTGATCAAGACACTGACCCAAGACTTGACTTTCAACCCCAACCCAAAACCAAACTCCCAAACTAGACTCCTAACCTTCACCCCTAAACTCGACTTGATCGATCCGACTCTCAACCTCAACCTAGGACTTGATTCTCGACTTCGATCCTAACTCGAGACCCAAGATCCGACCTCGACTCTTGATCTCTCCCCTAACTCAATTCTCGATCGAAGCCAAACCACCAAACTCAACCCGCGACCCTACTTTTGACCCCGACCTAAGATTCGAGTCTCGGGATCTGACCTCGACTTGACATCCAACTCTCGACCCCGACTCAAGACCTAACTTTGACCAATGATCCGACTCTTGACCCTGATTCGAGTTGGGGTCGGATCCCGAATTAGGATTGGGAGTCATGTCTCAAGTTAGGGTCGAATCTTAAGTCTTGAATCCTATCATGTGGTAAGGTAGAAAGAGAGTTTTGAAAAATATTTACTTCTTTTTCCAAAATATTTAAGTCATTCAAACAATAAAAAAAGGATTTTTTTTTCTCTTTTATTTATTCGAAATATGATCCAAAGGAATAGAGAACAATGGATTAAGTTAAGGCTGAATATTTTTTTTGATTTTCACTCGGTATTTGATACTTATATTATGTGGCCCTCATTATAATTAATTTTTTTGTCAAAAATGGTGAAAAATAAATTTGACCTCTCATAAGTATTTATTGGAATAATATTACTCCTTCCGTTTCACAAAGAATGAACTAGTTTAACTTGGCACGGAGTTTAAAAAAATAAAGAAGATTTTTGAATCTTGTGGTCCTAAATTAAAGTTATGTCAAATGTACAAAATTGTTCTTTAATCTTGTGGTCTTAAACATGCTACGTGGAAAACTGAAATTAAAATGTTACCAAAAAAAAATAAGGTCATTCTTTTTGAAACAGAGGGAGTAATACTTAACTGAAATAAAAATTATAAAAAATAAAAAAATAAATATTAAATCATGGTGACTAAAAATTAAATATTGGATCATGGTGAGTCATTATTTTGAACGTGATTTTAATAGGATCAGAATGCAAATTATTTTAATCAAAAAATTTCAAAAGCTTTATAATATTTTAAAATATGTGCACTCATAAAAATTTAGAATACCCTAAAAATTGATGAAATGATTTCTTATATTGATAACTCAAAAAAGATATTTTATCTTATAAAGTTTTCGTTCCATGCGAAATACATATACAAAATATAAAAAAAGTCATGACCTATGAATATGATTTAGTGATCGATAAAATAAATTTAATGTTAAAAAGAATATATTGTCTTCGAGTCACTGCGGTGACCTTATCACTGCTCTCATTAAAATAAAATAAAATAAAAAAATCCACATGACACCTAACCAAATGTACAAGCTGTGGTTGACGCGTGGCACGTTTGTGGTTCCCACATGTCTTACGTTGTCCCCACTCACGTTTATGGTTGCCTCCTTACCCACGTACTGCTTTTGCTGGAATAATATTTTTCTTAAAAAAACAAATACTATAATTTCGAATCTTCTTTTAATAGTAAATTGATGAAGTATGATTGCTATATTATACTACTCCTGATAGCATTTAAACAACGTTTGGTACAAGATTTGTGTACCTTTGATTATTGCAGCGGAATAAAATTTACGAACTGAATTATTTGCTTCAAATTCTTCTTTGAATCACTAGGAAATTTCACAAACTAAATGTTTTTTATTGTGTCTTTAATCTAAGTTTTTTTGAGTTTTTGTTGTTCTTCCTGTTTTTCTTTTCTGAAGTGTTCAAGAAAAAAGCAAAAAATAACTTAATTTAAAAAGGAGAGAATAGTAATTGTTCCCACCCCTTTTTAAATTAATATTTATCTTCTTTTTTTTTTCTTTTTTTTATTCAGAAAAAAACAATCTTGGGTTGGATCGGGTCGAGTCGATCCACATAGGCGATCCAAACCCAAAACTTACATCTCCCACTTTGCACATGGTGGACAAGTCCTAAGCCAACACAACATCAACTAAACACACAATTCATACGACAAATAGTTCGTGCGACCTGTGAGTATCAAGAGCTTACCATTAAGGTTTTATAAGCCCTACATCGGAATTCCATCACATGTGGAAAGAATTCATTATTATTAAAAGTACATCATTACTCACAATACCCCAGACTTCATTCACTACTTCAATAGTTACTTATTCGATCTCCCATCCTCTTAAAGAGGCTAACTCAAGTTCATGTTTAACTTTATACACACAATTACACTCTATATGTTTAGTGCAATAGCCGGCTTGTGTATACAAGTTTATTATTCAATTAATCGTCTTTCCTATCTACTCGAATCTATCTATTTCAACTCAACTGCTTTCTTAGACATCTACTGCACTGCCGAATCATTCATAACTATTAGTAACATGCTAAAGTAGCAACATTGATTGAAACTTCAAGAAACAACAAAAAGGTCAAAGGGTATTTCATTGAAAAGTCATTTTAACTTTTCAGGGTCTCACACAATGAAGAAGCAGAGAATCATTCTTTCATTGACCCATTGATCACTTGACACACATGGTATGAAACACGTGCTACGATATTTTCACCTTATATTGGTGTATGTGTCTCATTCTTTCGATTAACCAACATCGTACAAACCTCAGTCTAAACACCTCAAGATGTTTAACCCCAGTTTCTCTTTTTAAGTGATCCTTAAATTCATTTTCTTTGAGAAACTTTTGTCTGGCTCATAAAACAAGTCATAATTTGGTGGTGGAACTAATTTCTTCATGTTTTCCGACGTAAGAGGCGATTGTTCGTGTGAGAGACCCAATCTCGCGACTTGTTCAACACACTTTATTTGTTACAAATTATCACATGCATATTTAATTTGAATATAAATTCAATAGTATTATATAGAAGAGAATATTATAACAATCAAGTTATTTTACAATACTGAAATATCATCATATTCTACGCAAACCTAGAGCCTTAACATGTTTTTCAAACAAGTCTCTAGAGATAGCCTTCGTAAAAGGATCAACTATCATTTCACGTGTAGGAATGTATTGCAAAGTTATTTCTACACTTGCCACTACGTCTCTCACAAAGTTATACTTGATGTCGATGTGTTTAGTCTTGCAGTGATACTTAGGATCCTTTGTGTATGCGATAGCCGCTTGACTATCACAATATAGAATTATGGGACCCTTAGAATCCTTTGCAATACTCAAATGTTCAAAGAATCTCTTTAACCAAACAACTTCTTGTACTGCAGACGCACAAGCCACAAATTCAGATTTCATGGTTGAAAGAGTTGTGTAAGTTTGCTTCTTACTTTTCCATGAAATAACACCACCATTTAGTAAGAAAGCATAACTAGATGTTGATTTTCTATCATCTCGGTCACCAGCCCAATCTGCATCTATATAACCTCTTATGAATAAATCAAATCCACTATAACACAATGTATGATCTGCAGTTCCCTTCAGGTATCGGAATATTCTCTTTACTGCTTTCCAATGATCTCTTCTAGGATTGGATTGATACCTGCTAACTAGACTTACGGCATAACAAATGTCTGGGCGAGTACACATCATAGCATACATCAAACTCCCGACAGCACTAGATTAAGGAACTCGAGGCATGTCTACCTTTTCTTTTTCAGTCTTTGGACACATTTCAAGGCTTAAAGTTTCACCCCTTGCTACAGGAGTATCCATGGATTTGCAACTATTCATTTGAAAACGTTCCAATATTTTCTTTATATAAGTTTCTTGAGATAAACTCAAAAATTTCTTGGAACGATCTCTTTGGATCTTAACACCCAATATATAGTCTGCTTCACCCATATCTTTCATATCAAACGATTTTGAAAGCCACGACTTGACAGTTTTCACATACTCCAAATTATTTCCAGCTAATAAAATATCATCTACGTAAAGAGAAAGAATTACAAAATTTCCATTAAACTTTTTCACATAGATGTAATGGTCTTCATCGATCATGGTGAAATCAAATGACATCACCTCCTTATGAAATCTTAGATACCACTGTCTTGAAGATTGATTTAGGCCAGATCTTCTCAATTTACATACTTTCTTTTCTTGACCTTTAACAATGAAACCTACTGGTTATTCCATGTAGATTTCCTCGTTTAATTCTCCATTAAGAAAAGCGGTCTTCACATCCATTTGGTGTAATTCTATATCTAAACGTGCAACAATAGCTAAAAGTAATCATATGGAAGTAAACTTCACAACTGGTGAAAAGCTTTCCTCATAGTCTATTTCAACTTCTTGAGTAAAACTTTTTGCCACCAATCGTGCTTTGTGTCTTTCTATTGACCCATATGATTTATGTTTAACTTTAAGAATCCATTTATTCCCAATAGCTTTACGTTCCTTAGGAAGGTCAACTAGATCCCAAACTTTATTGGTTTTCAGGGACTCTAATTCTTCTTTCATCACTTTTAACCATTCATCCCTTTCAGGTCTCGATAAGGCCTCAGTTACAGAATTAGGTTCATCCAATTCCGTGGGAGATACCAGGAAAACATAATCCTCAATCTTATAAGATCGTTTAGGTACACCTTTTCTTGTACTCTTACGTATTTGAAGTTCAGATTCCTCTATAGGATTTTGAGATACATAACTCCCACTCGGACCAAGAATCATTTCTTGATCCATTGAATTATCAAGTATGTTTGACAGCATTATCTGATCTTCTGAATTCAACATTTCGTACAGAGGCTCAACTTCACATATTTCACCCTTTTTGGGAAAATCATTTTCCAAAAATCTGACATCTCGTGATACAATTTCAGTAATACTTCCATCCTCCAGTTCATCGATGAACACATATCCTTTATAGCGTTCAGAGTACCTTATAAAGATACATTTCTTTCCTTTTGGACTTAGTTTACCAAACTCACCAAAACGATTTTTAATATATGCACACAACCCCACGGTTGTAGATCATTCAGGTTTATTTTATGACCAGTCCAAAGTTCATAAGGAGTGGAAGACACTGACTTAGAAGGCACTTTGTTCAATATGTAAGCCGCAGTCAATAATGCATCTCCCCAGAAAGAGATAGACAAATTTGCATGAGCCATCATTGATCTTGTCATGTCTAATAATGTTCTATTCCTTCTTTCAGCTACACCAATTTGTTGAGGTGTATAAGGAGTAATTAACTGTCTGATAATACCCTTTTTAGTACAAAATTCTTCAAATTGTTTTGGCAAATATTCACGTTCTCGATCGGTTCTTAAAGCTTTTATGTTTTTATCTAATTGATTTTCAACTTCATTCAAATATCTTTTAAAGCACTCAAGTGCTTCAGGTTTATGAGAAATCAAATAAACATAACCAAAACGCGTGAAATCATCAATAAATGTAATGAAATATGTAGCACCAGACTTTGCCCTTACATTCATTGGACCACAAATATCTGAATGAATTAATTGAAGTAGGAACTCAACTCTCTTAGCTTTTCCAAATTGTTTACGCGTAATCTTTCCAGCAAGACAATTTTCACAAGTTGGCATTTCAATTTTGGTGAAAGAACCTAAATGCCTTTCTTTTGCTAACCTATTCATTCGATCTTGCCCTATGTGACCTAATCTAGCATGCCATGTAATAACATCAACATCATTGTTACTTGAATAACATGCCATTACACAACGGTCAACATAATAGTCATAAGTTGAAGGATTACAATCTAATACGATAAAACGGTCATAACGAAGTCCAAAACCATATAAAACATTATCTAGAGTTATTCTAACACCATTACGACTAAAAAACAAATCAAAACCAACGTCTAAAAGAACAGACACAAACACTAAGTTTCGTCGAATCTCTAGAGTATATAGGACGTCATGCAACATCAAGGAACGGCCACCACACAAGTTCACTTTGCAAGTGCCTATACCTTTGACTTCAAGCCTAGCATTATTTCCTACGTAGATCCACCTTGATTTAGATGAAACTCGACGAAACTCCACAAACTCCTCTTTATCTCGACTCACGTGGTCGGTGGATCCTGAGTCTACAATCCACATATGATAAGATTCAGTTGGTAAAGAAGTGCTAGAAATATATGTAGCACTTAGAGATGCGTTTAGAAATGCTACCTTTTTGGGCTCGGTACATTCACGAGCAAAATGCCCCCATTTTTGGCAATTGTAGCACTTCATTTTACTCTTGCTTCTCTTCTTGAAAAACTGTTTTCCTTTCTTGGTGTTTGGGTTCTTCTTTTTCTTAGAGGGTCCTTCTCCAGTCTCTTTTTCTTTCCCATTTCTTTTCCAATTTTTCTTGCGCTTGAAACCTGAAGATTTTGTACCACTTGACTCTGCCACAAAGGCATTAAAAGCAGCTTTAGCAGCACCAAGGCGCTCATTTTCAAGTTCAACATGACGTGCAACATCGAAAAAGGTTTTGATGCTATCATTATGGGTCAAGTTAACCTTCAAATGTTCCCAATTATTGGGAAGAGACCGAATCACTACCTGAACTTGTTGTTCATCTGAAATAACATGGCCAACACTCTTGAGTTGAGCTATCATGTTTGACATCACCCTAAGGTGTTGTTTGATATTCTGATCATGACTTTTTTGTAAGTGTCAAACTTGATAGTCAACTGTCGGAGGCGGGTTACAGACGTGCCCCTATACGTTTCTCGCAGATGTGCCCATATAGCATGAGCAGTAGGGAATTCCTCACATTCATGTATGAGGTCATCAACTATAGAACTAACTATTATTCCACGTGCAGTGGAGTTAGCCTTTTTCCAAGCTTTGTAAGCTTCAAAATCCCTTATGTGTTGTGCAGTATTACCCTCTTCTGGTTGATTCAAAACATGATTTATACCTTCCAAAGCATTTTGCTCTTCCAGTACATGCCATATTTTACGACTCCAAATGTCGTAATTATCACCGTTAAGTTTTTCACCTTTGTTTAAGTCAACAATGATGCTTTTTGATGCCATGTCTGTTATTGACATATAATTAGGCAAGAATTTTAATCAATTATGCATGCGACATACACATTCAAGCAAATTAATTCTCATAAAGATTTCATATTTAATGTAAAATCGAAAAGACATGTATGCATCCAATCATCATCTACAAACTAAATATTTAATCAAAATTCAAATCTAATTTCTTAATGTGTAAAATTAATATATTGTGCAACTTTGATAACAAGGATTTTTAAGTCTAATAACATAATTTGAGAGAAAAAATAAACTTCATAATTCATATCTTGAAAAAACAAATAAGCAACAAAGTTTACTAGTAATTCAAAGACTGAAATCCTCCCATAAGTCTTCAAGACAACAAATGTATGTAAACCCTAAAAGGTTGACTGAGCCAAATGTCATGATAAACATCAGTCAATCTACTACCCCAAGGTTCACAGAGAGAGTCTGTTAAATAAGCTAAGGCTCTCCAATCTGAAATTTCCTTATAATCAGCCAGTTCAGCCCATTTTATTTCAAAAAAGGTGAATAAAATCACGTGCTGACATATTAGGGGACATTTTCAATGACTCAAACTCTTTAAATTTTTTCTCTTTTCCCCTTCGAATGGCCCCTTGGTTCCTTGACTGATTTTGTGTTGCCCTTGGGATACCAATCTGTATGATTTCACTCCCTCGAAAACATGTCTTACAGCGGCTTACTCTTCTACCTTGTCCCTTTGCTCGACTTTGAGAATTTCCACTTGGAGTAGTTTGAGCATGTTCCCGTTCAACCATATCTGAAATGGGAACAAAACGAAAATATGGTTAATACTATTTAATGCGATAACATATATCACAAATTTTCATAAAAGGCAAGGAACTGCTCAAGGAACATAAGAATTAAACTAATTTATCGAGACCAATTTTAATGCACATATTAAAATTATAATCTAGTCAAAATAATTGGTCATTATTCTTTATTAATTAAATTAAGAAGATAACTCATGGAAAAAATAAAACAAAGTCAGCCTCAATCTGATCTGACCATTTGAATAAACTTATGTTAAAGTAAATCAAATAAATACTTTATCAATATAAAATGGTGTTATTTTTCCTTTGACTATTTATCAAAGAAATAACACTTTATGATTCTAAATAAAAATGTACAGTATTTTATTAAATAAAATATGTGTACTCTTTAAAATAACAAAGGACTGTTTTTTTAACAGAAGAAAAAAACACAAAAACTAATTCGTCCTCCTTTGACACGTTTTCCCTTTTCATGTGGGACCCTCTTTATTATTAATTTTTATCCTTAACAGAAAAGGACAAAACAAAACAAAAAACAACAAAAACCTATTCACTTTTAATAAATGAAGAGAGAGAAAAGGTCTTCTAATTATACTAAAACTCAAAAAAAATTCTCAACAAAATAAATGAGTAATTTCCCTGGATAGTCACCCATGTTTGGGAAATTACCTAGGAATATCACTTATGTTTGTTTTAGGACCACAAAAAGGGAGTCCGAAGCTAAAAGGGTCATTTTTTTCCTTCAAAAAACAAAAAGGGCACATAAAATTTTTTTTAACCAAAAGGGCAAAATCCCTACTGACGGATCGATTTTCTTCTGATAAAAATTGACGTCATTCCGTAAAAAGAAATAAAAACCGCTGCATTTGGTAGCGATTTTTTTTTAAAAATAAATCATTATTTCTTTAAAATCGCTGCTTTAGCAGCGTTTTTATATAAAAAAAAAATTAAAAGTGAAATCGCTGCTATAGCAGCGATTTTTTTGTTAAGGAATTAAAAAAAACATAAAGAACAAGTTTTAAATTACATAAATTTCCGGCAGCAGCCATTTAAAAAAAAAAACAAGTTTTTTAAAGAAAAAATCGATGCCAAAGCAGCGATTTTTAGTTTTTTTTTTTTTTTTAATTTTCATTTAAATCTCTGAAAGGGTAAAGATTTTTTTAAAAAAAGCTTTTTATGAAAATCGCTGGCTTCAATTTTATTTATTTTTTTAATTTTTATTAAATTCTCTCCAAGGGTAGGATTTTTTTTTTTTTTTAAAATTTCTTAAACAAAATCGCTGCTATAGCATCGATTTTAAAGAAAAAATATTTTTTTGAGAAAATCGGCAGCGATTTTTATTTCTTTTAGCGGAGCGGCGTCAATTTTTGTCAGAACAAAATCGCTCTGTCAGGAGCGATTTTGCCCTTTTGGTTAATTTTTTTTTTATGTGCCCTTTTTGTTTTTTAAAGAAAAAAAGTTGCACTTTTGGCTCCGGACTCAACAAAAAGGTGCCATTTCCCATTAGTGCCCATATAAAAACATTATTTCGCTTGAAAAATCGGAGGAAGCCACATATTTTCTTGAAAAATCGGAGGAGCTCATATTTGGATTTGCTGCCTAATCCCCTAGAACTAGGGTAGAAATTTTTGGGCTATGTAATTTTTTTTTACTAGGTAATATGGGTTGTTTAATTTTTATTTTTTTTAAATGTTAATAATGAAAAAGGAATAATGTGGCATGGCATCCTATTAGGAGAGAGATAATGTTTTTTTTGTGTAAGTATATTTTAAGAAAAAGAGGTAAAGTTGGGTGATATTGTGGTCCTAAAACAAACATAAGTGATATTCCAAGGTAATTTCCCAAACATGGGTGACTATCCAGGGAAATTACTCCAAAATAAATATCACCCTTTTTATTTATTTTTTCTTCACAAATTTCTAGCATTCAAGATATCTATATTATGCTTAAAAAAACCCGAAGATCAACGAAGAAGAAAAAAAAATATACGACATGAACCTCTTTATTTCTTTTCATATTTATACTCATAACATATCTTTAAAAAAAAACAAAGAAACTTCCCAAATTTCTGGTCGAATTCAAGGTGTTCATGTGGTACTTTTGATCTCAGATTAGATGGCATAAAATATGAGATTCAATTTTATGATGAGCCTAATCTTTTCAATTTATATCAGGTTAGTATAATCAGTGTTACACTTCAAGGAATTACTATGCAAAATCATGGAGTAATTAACCTGGCTCTGATGCCAATGATAGAATTTAAACAACGTTTGGTACAAGATTTGTGTACCTTTGATTGTTGCAGCGGAATGAAATTCACGAACTGAATTATTTGCTCCAAATCCTTCTTTGAATCACTAGGAAACAAAGATAGTGTTTTACAAACTAAATGCTTTTTGTTGTGTCTTTAATCGAAGTCTTTTTGAGTTTTTGTTGTTCTTCCTGTTTTTCTTTTCTGAAGCGTTCAAGAAAAAAGCAAAAAATAACTTAATTTAAAAAGGAGAGAATAGTAATTGTTCCCACCCCTTTTTAAATTAATATTTATCTTCTTTTTTTTTAATTCAGAAAAAAACAATCTTGGGTTGGATCGGGTCGGGTCGATCCACATGGGCGACCCAAACCCAAAACTTACAATTCCGTCCACTTTTAATTGTCATAGTTTCATTTTTTAGAGTCAACATTTTACGATGTAATTTTTCATTATATTGATATGCAAAAATTTGCAATTTATAGTATTTTTCGTATAGTTTTTGAATATCTAATTTTTTTGTTTAAAATATCAAATTAATATAATCTAATTTACCTTTGAAAATTAGTTAAATTGACTTTTGACAAAAAATAATGGAACAAATTGAGATGTTTAAATATATATTCTTAAAGATGAAGTGTGTTAGACTTTAGAAATAATCTAACAATTAATATACATTAATCATTAGACTTAACCCAAGAAAAATGAACTCATTCATGAAAATTCTTACTTATAGTATTCAAGAAATCAGGTTCATCAAAGGGAAGAGAAGAATTTTTTTTTATCTAAGATAGTGGTGGCAAATAAGCAGGTTGGATTAAATTTGGATGGATTGAAAATGGGTCAACATAAAATGAGTAATAATTTAACCCGTCCATATTTCATATGGGTAAAAGTGGATTGGGCAACAAATGGATAGAGTAAAATACAAGTTTACTCATGTTTATCCATATTTTCATGAGTAAATAGTAATTTATTATAGAATTCAACATGGAGAAAATATTTTAATTCATTTTATTTAATTTGGTTTGATTTAAATATTAATTAAATTAATTTAATGTTAATCAAAATTCAAATCGAACCATAAACACCCCTATACATTGATCTCTTTAAATGCAATATAAGGAAAGTAAATCAACTTGCTATGAAAAGAATTGCATTTTTTTACCTCTAAGAGACTGCAGATTAGTACTAATCACTAATCAAGAAAAAATTAATGTATTCTATTTGCAGGTTGTGCTTTACATGAGGAAATCATTTTCTAAGAACATCAAAGAATTTTATTTATCTTTAGCTGGCTTTGACTTTAACTAGACAACAAAAATCAATTTAGATACAATAATTATGCCTCAATCTCAAATAAGTCGGGCTTATAAAAAGTTAACCTAGATGGAATGTCAAAATTCTTTAAAACTTTCACTTTTCTGTACGAGCCCAATATTCTTTAACAAGCATCCCAAATAATGAACCCTCTTTGTTTATCAACTTCTTTGGCTCATCAAACTCAACCAACTTCCCTGAAAAATCAACAATGATGAGAATTGTAAGCTTAGTAATCGTGGCAAGATGGATAAGATCCTTTGATTCTTAATCAGAGGTCTTGAGTTTTGATCCTAAGAAT
>JAJOOI010007437.1:0-37416 GCA_029582585.1 Solanum bukasovii
GGGAAGACATTATAGAGAGAACTCCATGGCACGACTAAAAGAATGAAGAAGTGAAACTTTCTTAGCACCCAATAGCCTCCTATTCATAATGTGGCGCGCTTCACATTATGAACAAGACTCTACTAGATGTGGTTTTGAGACAACCTAAGACCATCCCGGAAACTTATGCTCTGATACCAAGTTTGTCATGACCCGGGAGCACCCCCTAGTCGTAACCGGCGTACTCGAATGAATGAATGAGTCTTATTGGGCTAATTAATGAAAGTGTTGGTCTTTGAGCATACTAATGTGAAAGTGAGTCATATTGAATTGAATGTAAGTGCTTATGTTGAATTGAATGTATGTGATGATCCTATGTCATTAGTGAATGAAGTTGTCTAAATGCATTAAGTTGAATGAATGATTTATGTTGTGATGTAATGGAGCTTGTCTTGTGTAGCCTTAAGGATCACTTGGGTGTGGTATGGAGAGGTAGTATGGGCTGCCTCATCATGTCTTATTTAGGTGAGTCTTGGGATAACATTTGATGAGTGTTCTAGCTTTATGAAGTGAGGTGTTGGCTTATGTGCTTATATGTCTTATGTGATTAGTTGGTGAAGGTTGAGGTATGCGTGGTAAGTGGACTTTGTGTGACCTTAAGGTGGTGCCTTAGTGTGGGTGATGGTATGGGACATTGCCTATATATTGCAAGAAGGTATTGCTTAAGGGTTATTTAAGGTGGAGCTCCAAGGCAAGAACGTAAAGGTAAATGGGTTCTGTATGTTTATGAGGTATTGTGAAGTATATGAGTTTGTATTGTTGGTTGTGACTTGTAGGGTGCCCATTATGTTGATGTTCATGAGATTTTATCAAAATGGCATGAAAGCATAACTTCCGAACAAATGTCCTTTTTAGAATGTTTTGCATATCCTCATACTTAGTACGTGTTTTGTACTAACCCCCTTTCCTCTATTTTACTACAAGTGTAGGTTGTGGTAACTAGGAGGAGAATGTGCTTTGGAGTTGCTCGGATTGCTTCACTCTTCCAAGTCTCTGGTATGTCCTCAAGATTCGAGGACTATGTTTAGAAGTTTCTTAGTCATTGTAATAGACACTTCAGTTTCATTTCATTTGTAAAGGGCCGTGTCCCTTAGTACATTTGAAGTTCTTGTCTAAGATTGGCTAAAGAGACTTAGTAGTTCCGTTTGTGTATTGATGTTTTCAAATGTTGATGACTCTTGAAGTCTTATGGTTTTATTGAGTAAAAGTTTTAAATTCTTAGTGGTTTTTATGATATATGCGATGAATGAATGTTAAGGCTTATATAAGACCTCCGAGAGGTCGAATACGCATGTAACGGCTAGGAGGTGCTATCGGTTCGCCGTTACATGCGTATTCGACATGATGTATATATTGGGCAAGCCTTGTTGTTGAATCTCTTTGAAAACTGTGCTATGAGTGTTCTTGACATTTTGATCTTTAAATATCGAACTTGATACTCTTTATATATTATTTACGTGATTTATTGATTATCTTCAATTATGTTGCCCACGACTTGAGAAAGGTAACTTGGTGAATCTGAGGGCTACGAACCTATAGTTTTTGCACCACTAAGATATATACTTAGCGATAGTTGTTTCTATCGTAGGGAATTTTCGAGAGGGGAGATTTTGAGAGCCTTAAGAAAGATCACATTTGCATATAGGTTGTAAATCCCCTCAAAAGGAAGTTGGATAAAGTAGAGCCTCACATGGGTTTTATGCATTAATAACTTGTTAAAATAATGAAGAATACCCTTTTTAGTCAATTTTAGAGTGTTTTGAAGTCAAACGTCAAGGGACAACCAAGACCTTCAGAAACTAGTTTTTATGTGTTGGTGTGTTCTAGTATGTTGTACATGTTTTTATGTGTTGTTTGGAGTCTAAAATTAGTGGAGGTGACCCTACTTTCTTAATAAATATTTCTTAATAAATTAGTGGAGGTGTTTACTTTATAAGCATGTTGTAATCATGGCCTGATAGGCAAAGTTGGATAATTGTTATTTTGAGTAATGTTGATTATGTGAAGGTAATGTTATATGATGTGAATTTGTGTATGGCCTAAGAGAATGAAAGGTGACCTTGTGTAGAGACTTTTTGTGTTATTTTTGGTTGTTGTCTTCTTTGAATGGATTATAATGAAGGTGAGGTTAAGGTAGACTATGTTTACCTCTGCACACACCTAGTGAAGAATGAATGAAAGAATGTAAGAATGAATGAAAAGAATGGGAGTTAATGCTAATGAATGAAAGTTGGGTCTATTGTAAGGATAGTCTCATAAAGTACTCTTTCTAAATGAATGGGGTTCCTAGATGAAAGGTTTTCTCATTTCTGAATCCAAGAGCTTCCTTAATGAATGTTCGCCTAGGATTGGTGCTCCTTTGTGATTTGAGAGCCTTAAGAAAGATCACATTTGCATATAGGCTGTAAATCCCCTCAAAATGAAGTAGGATAAAGTAGAGCCTCATATGAGTTTTATGCATTAATAACCTGTTCAAATAATGAAGAATAGCATTTTTAGTCATTTTTAGAGTGTTTGGAAGTCAAACGTCAAGGGACGACCAAGACGTTCGGAAACTAGTCTTTTT
Source organism: Solanum bukasovii (assembly GCA_029582585.1). Taxonomy (NCBI): domain Eukaryota; kingdom Viridiplantae; phylum Streptophyta; class Magnoliopsida; order Solanales; family Solanaceae; genus Solanum; species Solanum bukasovii. The sequence goes on from JAJOOI010007437.1 coordinate 2,606, forward strand.
TGTGTTGGTGTGTTCTAGTATGTTGTACATGTTTTTATGTGTTGTTTGGAGTCTAAAATTAGTGGAGGTGACCCGACTGTCTTAATAAATCTTTTTAGTTTCAAAACGTTCTGGTACGACTCCCCGGGACCACCCTAAGGGTCCCCGAGGAGGACCCCAACCCTTGGCCAAACAAGTTGCCAAGGCGTCTTGAAGTTGCTAATGGAGGGAGCATGTCCGCGTCGCGGAGTAGCTCCACCATGGGCCAAAAGTTTGGTCTGCGTCGCAGACTTGGCGCGTACTCCTCTGTCTCAAAATTTAATTTCCAAAAACTTGTGGGAACATCTCCGCGCCGCGAACTTGTTTCCCGATGAAATCTACGAAAATAAAACTCAAGTTTGACTTGTTTCAAAAGGTCCAACTAAGTGAGGGGTAGTTTGGGTACTTTGGGGAATTATTATAAATGGTTATTCTACATATTTTAGTGTTGGACCTCATTATTCCAATTGAACCTCCCCTCTCAAATAAACTCTCTCAAGAACTCCTTGGAAGATATCTTTGAAGCTTCAAGCTAGGGGATGAGTTCCTACTGATTTATCTTCAAATTCCTAGGAAATTAATCATAAAGATATGGGGATTTTATCTTTGATTCTCCTTTCAATCAAAGAGCCAAATCAAAGTTATTTCAATGTTTTTCAAAAACACTAAAAACCCCAATTTCAATTCTAAGCTTAGGTTCTTGCATGAGAGTATTTCAAAGGATGTTTTACGTTAATATTGATGGTTTTAAGGTCCAAAAATCCATGAACCCTTGCATATCTTGAAACCCTAATTTTGGGTCTAAAATGTGTCTATTGATTAAGAGCTAATAATGTGATATTAATGTGTAGATTGTTATGGGCTATTGATTTATGTATTGTTCTATATTGAAATATGAGTAATTGATGGTCAATTGTGTTATATTGGATGTTGGCCTTGAATGGGCAATTATGACCTAAGGTTTGTGATGATAATGAAGTTGTGAATAGATTATTTGATTCTAGTATTATATATATATGCAGTAGATGTTAGAATTGTGAGGTTTGACCCCTTTGAAAGTGGGGAGGTGTTTACTTTATAAGCATGTTGTAATCATGGCCTTATAGGCAAAGTTGGATAATTGTTGTTTTGAGTAATGCTGATTATGTGAAGGTAATGTGGTTTGATGTGAATTTGTGTATGGCCTAAGAGAATAAAAGGTGGCCTTGTGTAGACACTTTATGTGTTATGTTTGGTTGTTGTCTTCTTTGAATGACTTATAATGAAGGAGTTAATGCTAATGAATGAAAGTTGGGTCTATTGTAAGGATAGTCTCATAAAGTACTCCATCTAAATGAATGGGGTTCCTAGATGAAAGGTTTTCTCATATTTGAATCCAAGAGCTTTCTTAATGAATGTTGGCCTAGGATGGGTGCTCCTTCATGAGTTGAGATGAGAGTACTTAGTAGCAACCTGTATCCCTAAATAAATGAATGTTGGGCTAGGATGGGTGGTCCTTCATGAGTTGAGATGAGAGTACTTAGTAGCAATCCTTATCCCTAAATGAAATGAATTTCCAAACTCCTTGGGGGAGTAATGTCTAGCACCGAGAGGATATGAAGATGGGTGGATACTTCTTCGTGAGTTGAGATGTGAGTATTTAGTAGCAACCCTTAAAATGGGTGCCTCTTCGTTAGTTGAGATGTGGGTACTTAGAAGCAATCCTTCTATCCCTTAACTATGTGCCCACATAGGACTAGCTAGTTGTCTCTACCACGTAAAGGCTAAAAGAATGACCCTACCTTAGGCAAGTAGGGATTCCTCATCCGGTACGGGTATTATCGGGATTCTATGTCGAGCTCCATGGTCTATGTCGGTTTAGGCTCTTCCCCCACATTATTGAATGAATGAACTAGGGTCTCTTAAGGGTGTACTACTTAGGATAGGTGGTGGAATGTGACACCATCTAGACATTGCAGAAGTAGAAATTCAAGGGAGATCTTGATGTGTCTTAGTAATGATGAATGAATGAATGAGTCTGATTGGACTAATTGATGAAAGTGTTGGTCTTTGAGCATGCTAATGTGGAAGTGAGTCATAATGAATTGAATGTAAGTGCTTATGCTGAATTGAATGTATGTGATGATCCTATGTCATTAGTGAATGAAGTTGTCTAAATGCATTAAGTTGAATGAATGATTTATGTTGAGATGTGAATGGAGGTTGTCTTGTGTACCCTTAAGGATCATTTGGATGTGTTATGGAGTGGTAATATGGGCTGCCTCATCATGTCTTACTTAGGTGAGTCATGGGATGACATTTGATGAGTGTTCTAGCTTTACGAAGTGACTTGATGGCTTATGTGCTTATATGTCTTATGTGATTAGTTGGTGAAGGTTGAGGTATGCGTGGTAAGTGCACTTTGTGTGACCTTAAGGTGGTGCCTTAGTGTGGGTGATGGTATGGGACATTGCCTATATATTGCAAGAAGGTATTGCTTAAGGGTTATTTAAGGTGGAGCTCCAAGGCAGGAACGTAAAGGTAAATGGGTTCTGTATGTTTATGAGGTATTGTGAAGTATATGAGTTTGTATTGTTGGTTGTGACTTGTTAGGTGCCCATTATGTTGATGTTCATGAGATTTTATCAAAATGGCATGAAAGCATAACTTTCGAACAAATGTCCTTTTTAGCATGTTTTGCATATTCTCATACTTTGTACGTGTGTTGTACTAACCCCCTTTCTTCTATTTTACTACAAGTGTAGGTTGTGGTAACTAGGAGGAGATTGTGCCTTGGAGTTGCCTGCATTGCTTCACTCTTCCAAGTCTTTGGTATGTCCTCAAGATTCGAGGACTATGTTTAGAAGTTTCTTAGTCACTGTAATAGACACTTAAGTTTCATTTCATTTGTAAAGGGCCGTGTCCCTTAGTACGTTTGAAGTTCTTGTCTAAGATTTTCTGAAGAGACTTAGTAGTTCCGCTTGTGTATTGATGTTTTCAAATGTTGATGACTCTTCAAGTCTTATGGTTTTATTTAGTAAAAGTTTTAAATTCTTAGTGATTTTTATGATATAAGCGATGAATGAATGCTAAGGCTTGTATAAGACCTCTGAGAGGTCGAATACGCATGTACGGCTAGGGGGTGCTCTCGGGTCGCCGTTACATGCGTATTCGACATGATGTATATATTGGGCAAGCCTTGTAGTTGAATCTCTTGGAAAACTGTGCTATGAGTGTTCTTGACATTTGGATCTTAAAGTATCGAACTTGATACTCTTTATATATTATTTACTTGATTTATTGATTATGTTCAATCATGCTGCCCACGACTTGAGAAAGGTAACTTGGTGAATTTGAGGGCTACGAACCTATAGTTTTTGCACCACTAAGTTATATGCTTAGCGATAGTTGTTTCTATCGTAGGGAATGTTCGAGAGGGGAGATTTTGAGAGCCTTAAGAGAGATCACATTTGCATATAGGTTGTAAAGGCCCTCCAAATGAAGTAGGATAAAGTAGAGCCTCACATTGGTTTTATGCATTAATAACTTGTTAAAATAATGAAGAATAACATTTTTAGTCAATTTTAGAGTGTTTGGAAGTCAAACGTCAAGGGACGACCAAGACGTTCAGAAACTAGTCTTTTACGTGTTGGTGTGTTCTAGTATGTTGTACATGTTTTTATGTGTTGTTTGGAGTATAAAATCAGTGGAGGTGACCCTATTGTCTTAATAAATGGTTTTAGGGTCAAAACGTTCGGGTACGACTCCCCGGGACCACCATAAGGGTCCCCGAGGAGGACCCCAACCCTTGGCTAAACAAGCTGCCAAGGCACCTTAAAGTTGCTCATGGAGGGAGCATGTCCGCGTCGCGGACTAGCTCCACCAAGGGCCAAAATTTTGGTCTACATCACAGACTCCTCTGCCTCGAAATTCAATTTCCAGAAATTTGAAGGAACATCTCCGCGTCCCGAACTTGTTTCCCGAAGAAATCTACAAAAATAAAACTCAAGTTTGACTTGTTTCAAAAGGTCCAACTAAGTGAGGGGTCGTTTGGGTACTTTGGGGAATTATTATAAATGGTTATTTTACATAATTTAGGGTATTTTAAGTGGATAAACCCCAACACCTAGAGTTGGACCTCATTATTCCAATTGAACCTCCCCTCTCAAATAAACTCTCTCTACAACTCCATGAAAGATATCTTTGAAGATTCAAGATAGGGGATGGGTTCCTACTGATTTATCTTCAAATTCCTAGGAAATTAATCATAAAGATAAGGGGATTTTATCTTTGATTCTCCTTTCAAACAAAGAGCCAAATCAAAGTGATTTCAATGTTTTTCAAAAACACTAAAAACCCCAATTTCAATTCTAAGCTTAGGTTCTTGCATGAGAGTATTTCAAAGGATGTTTTACGTTAATATTGATGGTTTTACGGTCCAAAAATCCATGAACCCTTGCATATCTTGAAACCCTAATTTTGGGTCTAAAACGTGTCTATTGATTAAGAGCTAATAATGTGATATTAATGTGTAGATTGTTATGGGCTATTGATTTATGTATTGTTCTATACTGAAATATGAGTAATTCATGGTCTATTGTGTTATATTGGATGTTGGCCTTAAATGGGCAATTGTAACCTAAGGTTTATGATGATAATGAAGTTGTGAATAGATTATTTGATTCTAGTATTTTATATATATATGCAGTAGATGTTAGAAATGTGAGGTTTGATCCCTTTGAAAGTGGGGAGGTGTTCACTTTATAAGCATGTTGTAATCATGGCCTTATAGGCAAAGTTGGATAATTGTTGTTTTGAGTAATGTTGATTATGTGAAGGGAATGTGATTTGATGGGAATTTGTGTATGGCCTAGAAGTGTGAAAGGTGGCCTTGTGTAGACACTTTATGTGTTATGTTTGGTTGTTGTCTTCTTTGAATGACTTATAATGAACGTGAGGTTAAGGTAGACTATGTTTACCTCTTCACACACCTAGTGAAGAATGAATGAAAGAATGTGAGAATGAATGGAAAAAATGGGAGTTAATGCTAATGAATGAAAGTACTCCTTCTAAATGAATGGGGTTCCTATATGAAAGGTTTTCTCATCTTTGAATCCAAGAGCTTCCTTAATGAATGTTGGGCTAGGATGGGTGCTCCTTCATGATTTGAGATGAGAGTACTTAGTAGCAATCCTTATCCCTAAATGAATGAATGTTGGGCTAGGATGGGTGTTCCTTCGTGAGTTGAGATGACAGTACTTAGTAGCAATCCTTATCCCTAAATGAAATGAATGTCCAAACTCCATGGGGGAGTAATGTCTAGCACCGAGAGGAGATGAATATGGGTGGATACTACTTCGTTAGTTGAGACGTGAGTATTTAGTAGCAACCCTTAAGATGGGTGCCCCTTCGTTAGTTGAGATGTGGGTACTTAGAAGCTGTTTTTCTATCTCTTAACTATGTGCCCACATAGGACTAGCTATTGGTCTCTACCATGTAAAGGCTAAAAGAATGACCCTACCTTAGCCAAGTAGGGATCCCTCATTCGTTAAGGGTATTACCGGGATTCCATGTCAAGCTCCATGGTTTATGTCGATTAAGACGTTTCCCACACATTAATGAATGAATGAACTAGGGTCTCTTAAGGGTGTACTACTTAGGATAGGTGGTGGAATGGGACATCATCCAGACATTGCACAAGTAGAAATTTAAGGGAGATCTTGGTGTATCTTAGTAATAATGAATGAATGAATGAGTCTTATTGGACTAATTAATGAAAGTGTTGGTCTTTCAGCATGCTAATGTGAAAGTGAGTCATAATGAGTTGAATGTCGGTGCTTATGTTGAATTGAAAGTATGTGATGATCCTATGTCATTAGTGAATGAAGTTGTCTAAATGCATGAAGTTGAATGAATGATTTATGTTGAGATGTGAATGGAGCTTGTCTTGTGTAGCCTTAAGGATCACTTGGGTGTGGTATGGAGAGGTAGTATGGGCTGCCTCACCATGTCTTACTTAGGTGAGTCTTGGGATGACATTTGATGAGTGTTCTAGCTATATGAAGTGACTTGTTGGCTTATGTGTTTATATGTCTTATGTGACTAATTGGTGAAGGTTGAGGTATGCATGGTAAGTGCACTTTGTGTGACCTTAAGGTGGTGCCTTAGTGTGGGTGATGGTATGGGACATTGCCCATACATTACATGAAAGTAGTGCTTGAGGGTTACGTAAGGTGGAGGTCCAAGGCAAGAAGGTAAAGGTAAAAGGGTTATGTATGTTTATGAGGTATTGTGAAGTATATGACTTTGTATTGTTGGTTGTGACTTGTAAAGTTCCTATTATGTTGATGTTCATGAGATTTTATCAAAATGGCATGGAAGCATAACTTCCGAACAAATGTCCTTTTTAGCATGTTTTGCATATCCTCATACTTAGTACGTCTGTTGTACTAACCCACTTTCTTCTATTTTACTACAAGTGTAGGTTGTGGTAACTAGAAGGAGATTGTGCTTTGGAGTTTCTTGGATTGCTTCACTCTTCCAAGTCTTTGGTATGTCCTCAAGATTCGAGGACTATGTTTAGAAGTTTCATAATCTATGTAATAGACACTTAAGTTTCATTTCATTTGTAAAGGGCCGTGTCCCTTAGTACGTTTTAAGTTCTTGTCTAAGAATGGCTAAAGAGACTTAGTAGTTTCGCTTGCGTGTTGATGTTTTCAAATGTTGATGACTCTTGTAGTCTTATGGTTTTATTGAGTAAAAGTTTTAAATTCTTAGTGATTTTTATGATCTATGCGATGAATGAATGCTAAGGCTTGTATAAGATCTTCGACAGGTCTAATACGCATGTAACGGCTCGGGGGTGCTCTCGAGTCGCCGTTACATGCATATTAGAGCTCTCGAAGATCTTATACAAGCCTTAGCATTCATTCATTGCATAGATCATAAAAATCACTAAGAATTTAAAACTTTTACTCAATAAAACCATAAAACTTCAAGAGTCATCAACATTTGCAAACATCAATACGCAAGAGAAACTACTAAGTCTCTTTAGCCAATCATAGGCAAGAACTTAAAAAGTACTAAGGGACACGGCCCTTTACAAATGAAATGAAACTTAAGTGTCTATTACATAGATTATGAAACTTCTAAACATAGTCCTCGAATCTTGAGGACATACCAAAGACTTGGAAGAGTGAAGCAATCCAAGCAACTCCAAAGCACAATCTCCTCCTAGTTACCACAAACTACACTTGTAGTAAAATAGAAGAAAGGGGTTAGTACAACACACGTACTAAGTATGAGGATATGCAAAACATGCTAAAAAGGACATTTGTTTGGAAGTTATGCTTTCATGCCATTTTGATAAAATCTCATGAACATCAACATAATGGGCACCTTACAAGTCACAACCAACAATACAAAGTCATATACTTCACAATACCTCATAAACATACATAACCCATTTACCTTTACCTTCTTGCCTTGGACCTCCACCTTAAGTAACCCTTAAGCACTACTTTCGTGCAATGTATGGGCAACGTCCCATACCATCACCCACACTAAGGCACCACCTTAAGGTCACACAAAGTGCACTTACCATGCATAACTCAACCTTCACCAATTAGTCACATAAGACATATAAGCACATAAGCTAACAAGTCACTTCATAAAGCTAGAACACTCATCAAATGTCATCCCAAGACTCACCTAAGTAAGACATGGTGAGGCAGCCCATACTACCTCTCCATACCACACCTAAGTGATCCTTAAGGCTACACAAGACAAGCTCCATTCACATCTCAACATAAATCATTCATTCAACGTAATGCATTTAGACAACTTCATTCACTAATGACATTGGATCATCACATACATTCAACTCAACATAAGTATTTGCATTCACTTCATTATAACTCACTTTCACTTTAGCATGCTCAAAGACCAACACTTTCATTAATTAGTCCAATAAGACTCATTCATTCATTCATCATTACTAAGACACACCATGATCTCCCTTAAATTTCTAGTTGTGCAATGTCTAGATGAAGTCCCATTCCACCACCTAAGTAGTACACCCTTAAGAGACCCTAGTTCATTCATTCATTAATGTGGGGGAAGAGCCTTAACCGACATAGACCATGGAGCTTGACATGGAATCCTGGGAATACCCTTATCGGATGAGGGATCCCTACTTGCCTAAGGTAGGGTCATTCTTTTAGCCTTTACGTGGTAGAGACTACTAGCTAGTCCTATGTGGGCACATAGTTAAGGAATAGAAGGATTGCTTCTAAGTACCCACATCTCAACTAACGAAGGGGCACCCATCTTAAGGATTGCTATTAAATACACACATCTCAACTAATGAAGGAGTATCCATCCAGCTTCATCTCCTCTCGGTGCTAGACATTACTCCCCCACGGAGTTTGGACATTCATTTCATTTAGGGATAAGGATTGCTACTAAGTACTCTCATCTCAACTCACGAAGGAGCACCTATCCTAGCCCAACATTCATTCATTTAGGGATAAGGATTGCTACTAAGTACTCTCATCTCAACTCACGAAGGAGCACCCATGCTAGTCCAACATTCATTAAGGAATCTCTTGGATTCAAAGATGAGAAAACCTTTCATCTAGGAACCCCATTCATTTAGAAGGAGTACTTCATGAGTCTATCCTTACAATAGACCCAACTTTCATTCATTAGCATTAACTCTCATTCTTTTCATTCATTTTTACTTTCTTTCATTATTCTTGATATCTTGCCTTAGAGTTTAGCTTATAAGTGTCCTTTTCCTAATCTGTCTCTTGTGTTTATAGGATATGAATACGAGGGCTAATCGGAGGAGAGCGGAAGATGAGGTAGATGATGGGGGAGTTCCCTCCCAAGGAGTGCAAGGTGGCCAAAAATCTTTAGGTGGGCAAGAGAATGTGGTTCCAATTGTTCCCCCGGATATGACTAATGGGGAGACTAGAGAGGCTTTTCTCTCTATGGCCCGTGCCATGACTACTCAAGCAAATAGAGATGTGAGGCCTAGGTGAATGCTATTGCGAGTACCATGGCCTCAAGGTTAAGGGATTTCACAAGGATGAACCCTCCTACCTTATTTGATTCTAAGGTAGAGGAGGACCCACAAAACTTTATAGGTGAGGTGTTTAAGATTGTGGATGCAATGGGAGTGACTCCTAGGGAGAAGGCGGAGTTGGCTTCCTACCAACTCAAGGATGTAGCTCAAGTGTGGTTTGAACAATGGAGGGATGAGAGACCCATAGTGTCTGACCCAATAGATTGGGAAGTGTTTAAGACGGCCTTTCTTGATAGTTTTTTCCCATTCAAGTTGAGGGAACAAAAGTTGGTTGAGTTCATCAACCTACGTCAAGGGAACATGAGTGTGAAGGAATACTCTCTCAAGTTTAACCAACTCTCTAAATATGCTCTGACCTTGGTAGCAAATGCTAGGGCTATAATGAATAAGTTTGTGATGGGGGTTTCCGGTTTGGTTGAAGAATAGTGTCGTACGGCCATGCTCCATCATGCTATGGATATCTCTAGGCTTATGGCTTATGCTCAACAACTTGAGGAGACGAAACATAGGAAGATGAATAGAGATATGAAGAGGGCTAGGCCAGATGAACAAAACCAGTCTAGGTCTAAGAAGAGGTTCTATAACCAAGATTCTTCAATGTTAAACAATGATAGGGTGTCTAACCCTAAACCTCAAAGAGGGAATGGAGGTGGTTCTACTTTTGATAGGCCTAGGTGTGCTACTTGTGGAAAGCAACATTTGGGTGAAATGTCTTGCCGGCACGGATGGATGCTTTGGATGTGGGAGTAAGGGTCATAGGATGAGAGATTGCCCTACACTTAAGGCAAAAGGGAAAGAGACCGATCAAGTTGCTCATGATGGCCTGGATCCAAATGCTCCTAAGAGGAACTGTTTCTATATGCTTCAAGCTAACAAGTATAAGGGAACAAACGTAGGTAAGTCAATTTTCTTTGTTGTTTGATGATAACCTTGGATGGGTTTACCCTAAGTGGGGGATGATGAGTTGAGTAGTAAGGTTGTTGATATCCTTATCTTTTCCTTCTATTCTAATTCAAGCTTGAAACAAAGAGTTCTTAGTAGTTGTTGCACGTTGGAGTCTTATGTGAATTGAGTGTCCATATTCTCCTTATGATGTGCATATTTTAGTTGAATTCTTGTTTAAATAAATAAATGATTTTTCTTGATTATGTCCCTCATGATTTATATGCATTTATGAAGATTGTTTAAATTGCTCCATGAGATGCCTAGTTGAGCATGCCTTGATGTGATCTTGATGTTGCTTGATTATGCTGTTGAAAGAAATTGTATGGTGAGACTATAAATGTTGTAATGAGCATGATGTGTTACAGAGAAGGAAATTCCTCCAAAGAAATGAGAAATGGTGAAGTTTCTGCATAGTGTGTTGTAGATGTTATTCCTACTTCCTTGAAATTGCATGAAACTCTTGTTGTAATGCTTTTATGTAGAGTTGATGTTTCCTCCTTGATGTGTGCTATAGTAATGATATTAAATGCTTGTTGTGGGCTGCTAGTCCTAGAGTCTTTACTTTACAATGTTTGAAGTGTCAGTCAAGGGTGAATGTTCCCAAGTGGGGTATATTGTAACGCCCCTCAAAATGAAGTAGGATAAAGTAGAGTCTCACATGAGTTTTATGCATTAATAACTTGTTAAAATAATGAAGAATAGACTTTTTAGTCAGTTTTAGAGTGTTTGGAAGTCAAACGTCAAGGGACGACCAAGACGTTCGGAAACAAGTCTTTTACGTGTTGGTGTGTTCTAGTATGTTGTACATATTTTTACGTGTTGTTTGGAGTCTAAATTTAGTGGAGGCGACCCTAGTGTCTTAATAAATGTTATTAGGGTCAAAACATTCGGATACGACAACCCGGAACCACCCTAAGGGTCCTCGAGGAGGATCCCAACCCTTGGCCAAACCAGCTGCCAAGGTAGCTTGAAGTTGCTCATGGAGGGAGCATGTCTACATAGCAGACTAGCTCCATTAAGGGCCAAAAAGTTTGGTCCGCGTCGCAGATGTGTCGCAAACTCCTCTGCCTCGAAATTTAATTTCTAGAAACTTGTGGGAGCACCTCCACGTCGCGAACATGTTTCCCGACGAAATCTACGAAAATAAAACTCAAGTTTGACTTGTTTCAAAAGGTCCAACTAAGTGAGGGGTAGTTTGGGTACTTTGGGGAATTACTATAAATGGTTATTCTACCAATTTTAGGATATTTTAAGTGGATAAAACCCCAAAACCTCGAGTTGGACCTCATTATTCCAATTGAACCTCACCTCTCAAAAAAACTTTCTCTCTAGAACTCCATGGAAGACATCTTTGAAGCTTCAAGCTAGGGGATGGGTTCCTACTGATTTCTCTTCAAATTGATAGGAAATTAATCATAAAGGTATGCGGATTTTATCTTTGATTCTCGTTGCAATCAAAGAACAAATCAAAGTGATTTCAATGTTTTTTAAACACACTAAAAACCCCAATTTCAATTCTAAGCTTGGGTTCTTGCATGAAAGTATTTCAAATGATGTTTTGTGTTAATATAGATGGTTTTAAGGTCAAAAACTCCATGAACCCTTGCATATCTTGAAACCCTAATTTTTGGTCTAAACTGGGTCTATTGATTATGAGCTAATAATGTGATATTAATGTTTAGATTTTTATGGGCTATTGATTTATGTATTGTTCTATACTGAATTATGAGTAATTGATGGTCAATTGTGTTATATTGGATGTTGGCCTTGAATGGGCAATTGTGACATAAGGTTTATGATGATAATGAATTTGTGAATAGATTATTTGATTCTAGTATTATATATATATGTAGTAGATGTTAGAATTGTGAGGTTTGATCCCTTTGAAAGTGGGGAGGTGTTTACTTTATAAGCATGTTGTAATTATGGCGTTGTAGGAAAAGTTGGATGATTGTTGTTTTGAGTAATGTTGATTATGTGAAGGTAATGTGGTATGATGTGAATTTGTGTATAGTCTAAGAGTATGAAAGGTGACCTTGTGTAGAGACTTTATGTGTTAGGTTTGGTTGTTGTCTTCGTTGAATGACTTATAATAAAGGTGAGGTTAACGTAGACTATGTTTACCTCTTCTCACACGTAGTGAAGAATGAATGAAAGAATGTGAGAATGAATGAAAAGAATAGGAATTAATGCTAATGAATGAAAGTTGGGTCTATTGTAAGGATAGTCTCATAAAGTACTCCTTCTAAATGAATGGGGTTCCTAGATGAATGGTTTTCTAATCTTTGAATCCAAGAGCTTCCTTAATGAATGTTGAGCTAGGATGGGTGCTCCTTCGTGAGTTGAGATGAGAGTACTGAGTAGTAATTGTTATCCCTAAATGAATGAATGTTGGGCTACGATGGGTGCTCCTTCGTGAGTTGAGATGAGAGTACTTAGTAGCAATCCTTATCCCTAAATGAAATGAATGTCCAAACTCCGTGGGGGAGTAATGTCTAGCAACGATAGGATCTGAAGATGGGTGGATACTCCTTCGTTAGTTGAGATGTGAGTATTTAGTAGCAACCCTTAAGATGAGTGCCCCTCGCTAGTTGAGATGTGGGTACATAGAAGTAATGCTTCTATCCCTTAACTATGTGCCCACATAGGACTAGCTAGTGGTCTCCACCACGTAAATGCTAAAAGAATGACCCTACATTAGGCAAGTAGGGATCCCTCTTCCGATAAGGGTATTATCGGGATTCCATGTCAAGCTCCATGGTCTATGTCGGTTAAGGCTCTTCCCACACATTAATGAATGAAGGAACTAGGGTCTCTTAAGGGTATACTACTTAGTATAGGTGGTGGAATGGGACATCATCTAGACATTGCACAAGTAGACATTTAAGGGAGATCTTGGTGTGTTTTAGTAATGATGAATGAATTAATGAGTCTTATTGGGCAATTTAATGAAAGTGTTGGTCTTCGAGCATGCTAATGTGAAAGTGAGTCATAATGAATTGAATGTAAGTTCTTATGTTGAATTGAATGTATGTGATGATCCTATGTCATTAGTGAATGAAGTTGTCTAAATGCATTAAGTTGATTGAATGATTTATGTTGAGATGTGAATGGAGCTTGTCTTGTGTAGCCTTAAGGATCACTTGGGTATGGTATGGAGAGGTAGTATAGGCTGCCTCACCATGTCTTACTTAGGTTAGTCTTGGGATGACATTTGATGAGTGTTCTAGCTTTATGAAGTGACCTGTTAGCTTATGTGCTTATTTGTCTTATGTGACTAATTGTTGAAGGTTGAGTTATGCATGGTAAGTGCACTTTGTGTGACCTTAAGGTGGTGCCTTAGTGTGGGTGATGGTATGGGACATTGCCCATACATTGCACGAAGGTATTGTTTAAGGGTTACTTAAGGTGGAGGTCCAAGGCAAGAAGGTAAAGGTAAATGGGTTATGTATGTTTATAAGGTATTGTGAAGCATATGACTTTGTATTGTTGGTTGTGACTTGTAAGGTGCCCATTATGTTGATGTTCATGAGATTTTATCAAAATGGCATAAAAGCATAACTTCCGAACAAATGTCCTTTTTAGCATGTTTTGGATATCCTCATACCTAGTACGTATGTTGTACTAACCCCCTTTCTTCTATGTTACTACAAGTGTAGGTTGTGGTAACTAGGAGGAGATTGTGCTTTGGAGTTGCTTGGATTGCTTCACTCTTCCATGTCTTTGGTATATCCTCAACATTCGAGGACTATGTTTAGAAGTTTCTTAGTCATTGTAATAGACACTTAAGTTTCATTTCGTTTGTAAAGGGCCATGTCCCTTAGTACGTTTTAAGTTCTTGTCTAAGATTGGCTAAAGAGACTTAGTAGTTCCGCTTGCATACTGATATTTTCAAATGTTGATGACTCTTGAATTATTACGGTTTTATTGAGTAAAATTTTTAAATTCTTAGTGATTTTTATGATCTATGCGAAGAATGAATGCTAAGGCTTGTATAAGACCTCCGAGTGGTCGAATACACATGTAACGGCTAGGCGGTGCTCTCTGGTCGTTACATAGGCATCTATATTCTATATAAACCTTGGGACTTGTACATGATCTATGTGTTGTGTATTTAGATGAAATTTTGAGGACTAATTTGATCATGTCACCATGGGTTGTAATATAAGTATGTCTATATGTTTTGTTATTTTGGGGTGTGGTAACCCAAGTCTTGTAATATATGAAATTTACTATTAGTTTCGAATGTTTGTGTGAAGCATGAACCAGCTGATTTCGGTACTAGGAAGTTGGTAATATTCTTGTTATCTTATCCTTAAGTGTGAGCATAATATATGCATGAAAAGCTCGTCAGTTATTTGTTTATATTATTTAGGGAGGGTTTTTCCGTCATAAGTTAAATTCCGCGCCATGTCAATTTTAACATCAAATGTTTAAATGGGCAAGATGTATATCCTTAACTAAATTATTCGTTATGAACCTAATCCCTCTACTAGATTAAAATCAATATGCCTTCGTTAATCTCTTTTAAATGTCGCAAGTATTAAATTCGGTTTCTCATTAAGTGTAGTATCCCTCAGAAATGGTCGTACATTCAAGAGCACCACGGCCATTGTGGTGCCCGTGGTCCCTTGACCAGTGACCCTCCCTAGCTTGGAGACACTCATGGAGACTAAGGTAAGTCCACGAGAGCTCCCACGATCCGTGGTCAAACGAATGGGTTGTGGTCCCTTAGGCAGTAGCTAGGCCTAAAAACCTTGCCTCCCATGACTCTAAGGGGACTTCACGGACCACTTCACGGACCGTGGTCAAGAACACTAGTCGTGAAGGTCGTCATGAACAAGGGTCCCTACTTGGCTCTACAAGGTTTTGGCTCCCTTCCTCCTAAGGCATCTTGACGAGCCTTCCCACAATCCGTGGTCAAGACCACGAGTCGTGAAGTGGCTCATGAAGGTAAGCCACATTGGGGAAGCCTTTAAGGAGCTACTACCTTTGTCTCATGAACCACACCACGAGCCGTGGTAGTAGTCATGGACTTCAGGCAGTGTGATTCCAATCTTGGGTAGCCTTTGCCTTGGCTTGGGCCTCGCCCCCTTGGCCTTGGCTCTTGCCCTTGCTACCCTCAACCAAACCTTAGGTAGTCTTCTAAACTACGGAGTTTAATAAGTACCTTGACGTTTAACCACTAAACCTCTCATTCAAAGTAGGGAAGTCTCATCTACGACTCTAATCCACATACCTCAAACTCTAGAACCTTAGCTTAAGGCCCTAGTTTAGTCTACTAGTTTCCGGGGTGTTACACCACTAGTTACCTTTTTCTCTGAGGGGTAATGCTACCAAATGTTTAGCCGACTTACCTAGGAACTCCATCCCTACTTGTTATGAATTGACTGAAGCGTTCTACACAAGGTTCTTTCCTCCTTCGAGGATGATGTCATTAAGATATAATATCAAAAGTTTCAAATGCTTAGATAGTGAGCCAATCCATGCAACTTGGCTATTGTTTCAGAAATTACTACTTTAATGTCCCACTCATGGACTCCTAAATGATGTCTTTCTACTATATTTCTATCGGAGTTTTGATTCGGTGAACAAAGGAGTGGCTGATCAACTTGTTTAAGGAGGTATAATGCGCGGGCTGTTTGAGATTGCTTGTACTTTGCTTGATGGCATGACCAAAATCAATAGAGCTTGGTATACAAGATAAGATAAAGTTTCTCCTTTGATATTTAGGATGACCAAGGAACAAATTGAGAAGGACCAAGAGCGAGACCAAAATATGGCCAAAATGATGACTCAGTTGAATATCTTAGTGAAAAATGTGACGGGGAGGGGGTTGAAAAGTGTAAATGCTATTGGTGCTAGCGGTGTGAACCCTGATGAGGCACATTTTGAGGCTCTATATAATGAGGAAGTGAGCTTCCTTGCAAATCAAGGTGGTGGTTTCCGTCCGATCTATCCAAGGCAGGGCAGGAATCAATGTTGGAATAGAGAAAGGGATGATGGATGGAGAGATCGTGACTGATAATGGTGTGATCGTGGTGCTAATTGGAAGGAACAGGATGGTGACAAGGAAAGATACGTTCCACCCCAGGAACATTAAAAGCCTAAAGAGCAAAGGACTAACCCGGAGAACTTTCGCACGGAAGATATGCTTGAGCGCATTCTCAATAAGGTGGAAGGTGATTAACGTATCAACCACACCTCATCCAATACTAGGTGTAGACGATCGTTAAGCAGTATAAACCTAACAAGTGAGTTGGGGTCGATCCCACAGAGAGTAGTTCTATTTTGAATCCAAATATGAAGTTATCAGGTTGACCTTTGCAGCAGAAGGAATAAAAGTTTTCGGAAACTATGGACCAAATTTGGAGGAGTAATTACAATTCCAAAATGATCAGTTTTTAGACTAGCAAACCAGTTCAACAATCAACTAGAAACAATCAAATAAGGGAAAAAAGCTTGGGGGATTGAATAACCAACTTCCAAGTTCAACTCAACGGGTGCAAATCACTAACCAAAAATGCTAATTCTTCATGGGTAGGATGGACTTTAGGTAAGACACTTTTCTCTCAAACAATTAACTTGTTTCCACTATGCTTTTTTGAACCTCAACGCACTGCATAAAAATACCAGCCCACAATTGCACCACATCCACTCTCTTGAGCTTGATACATAGGAAGAATCTTGGGTTTCACTTTCTCAAGCTGAAACCATCATGACCCACTAGTTATGAGTGCCATGTTATCACCTTAGCTCTACACTTCTCTCTGTAGCAAGCATAAAACCCTGAATTATATTGAAGTAAACATACAATATAGAGATTAAACCATAGTAATAGCTCAGACCCACTTTAAATTAACACCAAAATCGATAATAACTAACACCCATTAAGTCAAACGTAGCAATTGGCTACACTATCAAACCCTCAAGATTGGGGTTTTAGCCAATCTTCATAAAAGAGAGAAATTCAATAGCTACAACATGCTCATTGCTGGGTATTTGAAAAATAGAAATTCTAAGATGAATAATATCTTTTCTATTACAACACCCAATTGAAATCTCTTGTTAAAATTGCTTAACATCAACAAGAGTAGCGATTTTTCTCTCTCTATATCGTTCCTCACAATGACTGAATGATTTCTCTCTCTTAAAAAATCAATTTATACTGATCTGAAATGTGGCTTTTTGGGGTCAATTGGCGAGGAAAGTCGGGCTTCACCAACCAGTCGGCGACTCGCCGATTGTCCCTGTCAATGGCCTTCGTTCTTCACATTTTCCTCATTGAAACACTGTAATATTAGGTGATCTAGATTGGGATCGCCGATCATTTTTGTGATGCGCCCTTTTGCCTTTTAGCTCGAAAATTCGAATTAACCTTGGTCTCGAGTAGTACGTTCAGTGACATAGTCATTCTTCGCTGATGCAGTCGGAGATCCGCTGATAGGGAATGCAGTTCGCCTAAGTTTTTCCTATTTCAGGCTCAGTGATCTGTAAATTTAGACAGTCTATGGGTAACTTGGTGGTGTGACTAGTTCTCTTGGCAATCCTCAAGCTTGTTTTTCTCCTTCTTTTTCATCTTGTGTTGTCCTTTTTGGTTTTAGTGTCCTTGTTTTGTCCTTCTACCCATATACCTGAAAACCAAGGATTTTTCATTAGTTTATGGCACAAGTTAAGCATTTGAGGACATTAAATCTATCTAAATAAAACCCCAAATGATTCCAAATCTCGGACTCATCAGAAGGTTCAGACAAAGTTTTGAAAGAAATGAAGAATGATGTCTCAACTGTCAATCAGACTGTCACCTCTCACTAAGTGTCTATCAAACAATTGGAAACACAAATGGGTAAAATTTCATTTTATTTGAAACCAAGGCCAAAAGGGGGCCTACCCAGTGACACTTTGGCAAACCCGAATAATGAATCTTGAAAGCGTATCCACGTCGTGCCACGATGTTAAATAAGGAGCTTTTTTGCAGGAAACCCAAGTCTTTAATGTTTTTATTAATGTTATTTGAATAACGACTGTTGAATGTCCCGGTTGAAAAGTAGAATGTGTGGGAAAATGAGCAATAGGAGAGTAAAAGGTCCAGTCGGCTCCTCACCGAACAGGTCGGCGATCCCGACATGAACCACCAATTTTGTTGGAGGTTCTGTAAAACTTGGCGAGATAAAAGGAGACTTGGTGCATCGCTGAGTGGGTCGACGACCACGACTTACTTCACCGATTTGTGCACAAATTGAAAAGTTTTAAAAGGCCAAACCATTTTAAATTCAAAAATATCTTCATATTCATACTTTTCAACTTTCGAACTTTCACACCGCCTATATTATTATTTTTCTCACTTTTATTCTTACTTTTATTTGGTATCTTGTGCTTAGGGTGGATTTTAGGATTACATTGCTACCTAGCTTTTCAAACTTTCGGCATACAAGGTTGGTTTTCCGAATCCCATTTTAAATAGTTGGTTGAAATCGAATGCATGTTCATTTTTTGGTGTATCTATGTGCTTAAATGTTTATTTGTTGTGCGTGTGGTGTGAATTTTGCTCGTAGTTGGTTTGAAAATGCGTTATTCGCCTTAATTAGTGAATTCTCGAGTATTAGCCTGCAAAAATTGTTGGGTTGCGTTGAAAATTTTGTGGGTCTAGCGGGGTGAAGTCTGAGTAACCCCGAATTATGCTAATTGTCGAATTTTGTCCAATGATGGAGCGTTTGACGTCATTTTTAAGGGAAAAAGATGTCAATTGGCCAATTTTGGTCAAACCAGGGGAAGTCTAAGTACCCCATAGGCATGAGTCCTATGGGTCTTGATTTAAATACAAAATATGATGGTTTAATTTTGTTTTCATCAGTTGTGGTCTTGATTTTGAAGTATGGGCTAGAAAGTTGGCATGTTGGGCTACTCGGTGAGATTGGTTGAGCTCGTTGAGTGGTTCGGTGGTTCGCCTACCGTCCATTAGATCGCCCTTTAATTTTCTAAATTATGAGTTTGAGTTTAGTAACTTTCGGTGATATGCCTGAGTTCGTTGAGTTCACTAGGCGACTGGCTTAGTTCACATGGCGACTCGCCGAAAGTGCCTCTTGATCGCCCTTCTGCGGCCCAAATCTTTGAAATTGTTCTGTAACTTTTGATGAACCACTTCCAATTCGCCAAAAGGTATCGATTATCTGTCGAATATCCCTGGATATCCCCGACCAACTTTTATTTTTGAGTATATTTGTTCAGGAACTTTCGGCCAGCCCGACCTGGCTCGCTTAAGTGGTTCGGTGACACACCAATCGGTTCAGTGAGTCTTCCTGCAACTGTTATACTATTTTTTTTTCTAACTACATCTAACGTCTTCCACAATGTTTTGCAAGCATGGCTAGACCCAAAGCAACTGGTAGATATCAACCACCCCGGAAGTGGGCATGTGATGTTATAATATATGAGGAAGCTGCTACTTTCCGGGCCCCAATGACAAAACCTCCTCCTAGAGGGGGAAAGGGAAAGGGCAAGGGCCCTGTGCAACTGACACATACGGAGGAGTGACCCGATAGGGAGGGGATTTATGACACACATCTCACTACCTTTGGTAGTGCGGGTCAGTCCAACAATAGCTCTCAAGCTTCCATCTCAAAACCTGAAGATGATTAGCTATTACAGGATAGCAGAGTGGAGCTACGCTCTAAGTCTTTAAATGATATGTCTACGATCCCGATGCCTACTGCTCCTCCTCCAGCTCCAGCTTCAGCTCCGACTCCAGAGCAGACAATGGTCCATACACTAGCAGTTCAGGGTCTTCCTCCCGGGTCACTCAATCGACTCAAGGCCAAGGGTTTGGAGACGATACTAGAAGAAAAGAGGTTTTCCACAGACGGTGTTGTGGACAGACATTCCGAAGTGTAGAATACTCTGAGAGTCCACAAGTTTGAGGTTTTTACAAAACCCCAAGGCCCATATATTCCTACTTTGGTCTGAGATTTCTATGCAGCCTACGGAGAGCTGGTACTAAAAGGGAAGAAGAAGGGAAGTGCCTTCAAGTAGTTGACTTCGTGGTGGTTCCAGGGAAGAAAGTGAAATGTAGATCTTCAGATATAAATGCGGTACTTGGGTGTTCATTAGACATCATGCATGACTACAAAGATTAGATCATGAAGAAGACTTTGGAGGATCTTAAGGGTTTGTGTGCACCTCTCATCTCAGATGTCACTCTGAGGTAAATTGAGGGAGGTGCACCTATCGGGAAGAAGGAGCTGAACGTTGCTTCCAGATACTGGTTCCGGTTTATTAGGAGTACCATCATGCCTTCCCAGAATGATTCCATCCTCTGACACCCTAAGGCAACGTGTTTATGGTCGATTATAGATCGTTAGAAGTTGAACTTGGGGATGCTCATTGAGTAAGAGATGGCCATGAGGGGTAAGCATAGCCAGACCTCTCTCTCATTTCCAGTGTTGTTTAGCAAGTTGTGCCGACAGGCCCGTGTTTTGACAGATGAGAAGATGATTGTGAAGGTGACACCAATATCTTCTACTTACATCTGACGTATTGAAGTTGAGTACATGCGAGATGAGGCTGACAGGAGGAGGGAAGTATTGATGGATACATCCCCGAAGGTTAACGTTGATATGTTGCCCACTGAGGCATTTATTACCCCTCAAGGTAGTGGGCATACTCGTACATTTGGCCCTTCTGTTTCTGAGACTCCTATTACTTCTGTTACACCCCCTCCCACTAGTTCTGTTGCTGCTCCTGCCACCTCCCGACCCCCTATCACCCAGGTGATATTGTACAAGATGGGTCTTCTGGCCCAATGTGCTGATGTGCGTGCCTCCTAGGTAGAGGCCGATGTGCTTGGGTTGATATAGTAGGTGATTGCTGCCACCGTAGCTCCTATTAGGGCTGAGTTGAATGAGCATAGATTTTTTATCGAGGGCCACAAGTTGGCACTATATGACCTTGCGGTGCGAGTGGAGGCTTGTGAGCAGATCCAGAGTGCTACATATGCTATGACGACCCTAAATGAAGATATTTCTAGCATTGGTTAGGTTTGCCCTAGTGCTACTAGGTAAGCCCAGTAGTTCATTTGAGAGAATATGAGGCACCACATTATTCAGGAGTGTCCTGATCAGCTAGATCGATCTAGAGTGAAAGCCAACCATTTGATCCAACCATTCAATACTCTCCGTCATTTCTTCCAACATTCGATCTTGTTCGGTGATCTTTTGGAGAATGATTTGAAGTGTGTCCTCACTACATTTGTTCTCCCTGTCTCTAGACTGCTTCCTCTCATGAGCAGGTATGTACCTCCCTTGACTCTTGCACTGGTTTTCCTAGTGGACACCTCATTCAGCTAAGTCACCAGTGTGGTTAACTCGAAGTCAATCTCGACTTCTTGGCTCGTCTCAGCTGAGTTGTCACCTTTTCCCCCAGCCATGCTCAGGGTTTCTGCATACAACAACTTAGAGAAGCAAAACTAAAAATAAAATTAGTAAAACTACAACTATTAAAAACAGAAATTCTACTTATCTAAAAATTTCTCAAATAACACCAATCTCCGGCAGCGGTGCCTTTTTGATGTTTGGTTAATGAAGGACACAACTTCCAATGCAAGTGTCTATGATCGTGCAATAGTATAATAACTAAAGCAAGGGTTGGGATCGTCCCAAAAGAGTGGCTTTGAGAATTTGTAAAAAAGTAAATTTTCATTTCAACTAGTCGTAGCTAAAGACATTAACGAGTAAAAACGTTGTAAATTAAAAATGGGGGGACACAAGAGTGTCAATTAACAATAAGGGGGATTTTTTTCACAAGTAAGTAAAAATAGCAAAATAAATAAGGGTTTCTAAATAATGAGAGGGAATCCTTGGTATGTGACGGGAATACGGGTTAAGCTAAATTATTGGGTACATGCTTGCGATAGCAAATTTATAGAGTAATAGTTATTAGGCTAAACTTTATGTGGGACTAAGTTCTCTGTCGAGCAACTTACCCCGTTTCGAATGGGTTCCTCTCGGACACCCACTTGCCGCATGAAGACTAGCCTACGCCTTACCCCACTCACTCTCTCGAGCTGAGTGTTAGGATATGGGACTAGGGTTCACTCTCTCGAGCTGAACCTCAGTCGACCCACTCCTTAGGTCATCAATCAAGTAGTCTTGGTTTCACGACTTCTCTCTCGAACAAGCTGAAAACACATAAATAAACTTGTATTTGCAACTACAAATTTGTTAAATTCATCCACCACTACTAGACAAAATCACCATTAAACTACATCTAAACTGTCAGCAAACAAGACCCAACAACAATCTTAACACATATTCACTAAATCACGCCCCAAGAATGGGGGATTTTAGCCACACATCCAGAGATAGAAATTTATACCTAAAAGAGTTTGCATTCAAATGGGTATGAAGATTTAAGTCTTGTTACAGGCCAAGAATGAAGAATCCAAGAGACCGAAGTCCAAATCCTTAGATATCAAACCCTCTTGTTCTTCAAGTTTCCCAAACCCTCTAAAACTTAGAGAAAAAAATATCCAAATGTACTATTCTCTAACTGAAAATTATATTAAAAGTTCCACACTAAAACTAATACTTTAACTATTATTTATAGTTATCACAGATTTGTGTTGCAGCGGATCGTTCGGCGTCATTAGTCCTAATCACCGATCAACTAGGCGATTTACCTTTTGGTGTAGTTCATCGCCGTCTCATACCAACCTTCTGCATTGTCGTGCTCTGGGCCATAAAACTTAAGGGTTTTCATCAGATATTGAGATAAAATAAGCATTTGAGGACACAATTTCTATTAAAATATAGCCCTAGATGAGTCCAATTTGTGGACTCATCAATAAGTAATCCAAGTCTTAGTCAAGAAAGGAGACACACCTTACCTAGCCGGAACCTACACTTATCAAAATGTAGAATAAATAGGGGTTAGCAAAATTATGTACTAAGTGTGGAAGCATGCATTAAATCCTTTAAATAGGATAAGAAAGGACATTTTATTTGAAAAGTATGCATTTGTCTTGTTTGGAAATCAACATGCAATTTCAATGTAAAACACAAGTCATAATCACATTTATCCTCCAACATAGTAAAACCATTACCTTAGTAACCCCAAGGAACAATTGTGCAATGTATGTTTTGCATCCCATAATACCAACCATACTAAGGACTCCTTTGAAGCTACCTTAGTCATACATCTCATCTTTACACCTCATCATAATCAATGGTTATAAATAAGGAAATAATCATGTACATTACTCTGAACATAAGGAAAGTCATTCATAGCAACCATCCATTCAATCATACATGCATACATTCATGTCTCATCATAGCATAAAGAAACCATCCTACAATCTCTTTCAAAGCCTACTTGTCCAATGTAAAAGTGAAGTCCCATACCCCCACTACTACTAAGTAAAACTCATCAAGAAGTCACAGTATAATTCGTGTCATATTCATTATCTTGTCATGTAGGGAAGAATAGCCATAACTAACATAGACCATGTGAGTGACAAGGAATCCGTATCATGTAACCCCACACCGAAAGAAGGTGTCCTGCTTGCCTAAGGTAGACCTAAATGTATTAGATTTTAGGTGGATCCACTAGTTAAATTCCAATGTGGGCACATAGTTATGGGATAGGGAGATTGCTTCTAGAAACACGACCTATTGTTTTGGCAGAGGAGTTTCCATCTCATGAGAATAATCTAGATGACACAGCCTATTGTATTGACGGGAGGGCCTCTACCTAATTGGCCATATCCACTCGGTGCTAAGCATTGTTTCCCAAATTATACATAATTAGTCCTGAATTGGATTTACATGTGTGAAAGAATACTTTTCCCTTCAATCAATACAACTAATAAAGTGGCTCATAGACTCAATAAAGTGAGAATTTACTTTCAACCTTACAATCATCATTAACATGTGAGTAGAACTTTAACATTATATTCATAGTGTTTTCATGAAAATGACCTTTCAATCATCACAACAACATTATCATCATCCTAGACAATTAATACAAAGTCATGTGTAAGGGTAAGGGGAGAATGATCTTTCAACAATACGTCACTTTACACAATAGTTATAGGATCTTCACTTTCTAAGTGAATCATAAGTTCATACACAACTTTCATCAACATGTACAAACCTTCATAACTTACCCTTCAAGGGTCATGAATCATGTCACACAATCACACTTAGAAATACTACTTTAGGCATGATTAAAACAATATTGAATAACTAAAATATCATAGACACAATTTTTCATTGTATTCATCTTGCATCAATACACCCATCACAATTCATGAAATTAGGGTCATGGGTTAATTCATCGGTTCATGGGGAATTTTACTATAAAAATCCCAATTAAATAACAAATCAACCATATTATGAGACAATTAACCCATTGAAATCGTTTTTAGGAAGAACCCATGGCTAGATTGAAAACCCTAGTTTTTAAAGAATTTACCAATTCAAAATTAAAGATTTGAAGGTCTTCATAGAGCAAAGTGTTCCATGAATCAAGACTCCCATACCTTGATTGATGTTTTCCTCACGAAATTGTAGTGAAAAGGTTGGAACTTGAACCCTAAGCTTGACCTTGGTCTTGTTCTTCAATGGAGTCTTAGAGAGAGAATATTTTTAGAGGGAAGTTGGTTATGTTTGAATCTTGAGAGTTATGAGGGGTTAAAGAGTGGTTATTAGTTAAAAAGTACATATATATATATATATGTTTAAATAACTAATATAAACCATCCCTAACATTTAATAATTAAAATAGGAATTAATTAAAGTATTGCATTCTTGGCTGAAATTGAGGCAGCAGTGCAGGAGTGACTCACGAAACCCCTACCTACGGTCCGTAGGTGGGGTGATGCCTCGTGTTGGCAAGCCGTCATTTGGTTCTGAGAAAGGGGAGGACCAGGGGAGAAATGGGAAGACAAACTCGACCCATGACCCCACGTACGGGGCGTGGGTCCACCCACGGTTCGTGGGGCCCATTAGTAGGTCAAGCTATTTTTTTAAAGCTTTTAGGGCCTTCTCTTGGGTCCTCCTCAAGGACACTTGGGTGGTCCTTGGGGGTCATGTGTTGACGTTTAGGGACTGAAACATTAATACTAACTTAGGGAGGTTATTTTAGGACTCTAATCTTTATGTTCAACATAATATAGGCTACTAGACTACGTGTTAGGCTCTAGTTTAGTTCATTTGATTTCTGGGGTGTTACACCAAAACTCTTACGAAAAGCTCTAGAACTTAGTAGTTCAACTTGCTAGTTTCCGAGGTGTTACATCTGTGGTAAGATAGGTCCATGTGATACTAGTGTAATCAATGAAGTTCTTGGGACCACAAATAACTCTTCTAACACGTTCTAACATTGAATGAATTTTAAATTAGATGCCCACCAGGATTGGTTGGCACCACCTATTGCAGATGCTTCTTCTCCATGGATAGCAGAAGGAAAGCCAATTGAAAAGAAAGATATTAATATAATGGGCAGCTATTAGTCTGGATTGATAAGTAGCAATCTGATGCCGTCTCAAAATGAGTCCATTCTCAAGCTACCCAAAGCAATGTTAGTGGGGTGTATAATCAACTGGATTAAACTCAATGTTCGGTCTATCATTGTCATAGAGATGCTTAGGAAGGGTAGTGAAGAGCAAACCTTCTTTACATTTCCATTTTTTATTACATAGCTTTGACAAAGAGTAGGAGTTTCCGTTAAGGGGAAATATGATGTATGGGTTACACTTGTCTCCTCCAAGGACATCTAGATGATTAAGGCTAAGTATTTATAGGACAATGCGGCTTGGAGAAAGCCAGAACACCCAGATACTGCATCTGAAGTTGATCTGGAGACTTTAGCATCTAAGTCTTGCACACCAACTCTTTCTGTGGAGCAGACATTTATATTCTCCCCTTCCACTATGCCTTCTGGTTATGCTACTCTTATTGCTGCTAGTTTCTCTATCTTTGTTGTTGTTGTTGTACCTACCCCTACTCTTATCACCCATCTCCCCTTGGCCCAATCATTGATATATCATATGGGCAACCTTGCTCGATCGGTGAATGTTACACCCATGATAGTTGAGAAGGACATGCCTAGGAGTATTGACAGAGCTATTGTGCCGGCATTGTGTCCATTGAGGGATACGGTGATTAGTTGTGAGGGTGTCATTATGGTTCATGGTATGAGGTTTGACAACCTTACTGCAAGATTAGAAACTAGGAGAAGGCCGAGGGTAATTTCGATGCACTAAATACCAAGATAGGTGAACTTGGTACCTTACAAGCAGACGTGACTCAACTGCATTCTATAGACCTGTCCATTCTTTGGGCTGATGTTTCCCTACAAAATTCCTCTGTGCTACTAATGATGCCTAACAATGAACCTACTTCTAGTGTGTAGCCTGATATAGCACGAGTGTTGTTGATGTATATGTGGATGCGGAGAGGGACGATGATGAGTTGGGCGAGGGGACAAAAGAGAAGGATTTGAGGTGTGAGGAGGATGAGCATGGGATTGCACAAACTCCTAGAGAGCATCACGAGACCGAGAAGGCGATTTTTCAGGCAACTCTGACGAGCTTTATTCGGGAGACTTCAGCAGTTGATACTAGTAGAGTCTCTTCAAACTTCACCATTCCTCCGAGTGAGGTGACATGTATTGATGCCCAGTTCCTTCTACCTTGCTGCTTTCAGTGAATATATTGTCGGGCATCAATTCCCCGGGTGATGATTCCTTTTGTGAGATTCCAGATAAGAGTACTCCATAAGCTTAGCATGTTAGGAGGACGTTTTTACTGTGCCTCCCGTACCTTATTTTATTTTCATGAAGACTGTGTATTTCATTTTTGTGGGAAGAGGGCCTTTGAGGCAATATTCCCCATTTTGTTTTGTATTTTTTTACTTTCTTGTTTTGTATGATATTATTAGTTCACTGTTTCTTACTTTATAGTGTTTCATTTAGTTTACTGTATCTCTTTTGCAATACCCCGTGAGTTTGAAAAAAATTGAAATGCTTGAGATGTTATTTAAAATGATTCGAGGATCTATTTTGTTCAATATTGATATCTTGAATAGTACTCATGATGAGCATGTTGTATAGTGTTGGTGTTGTGAGATGTAAATCGATGCGGTTGATGTAAGCCTTGCAATGAATATCGGACGAATGGTTTTGATGTTTTTGTGATGTGATACATTAGTGGATGTCGAAGTGCCATGTATGGTGAGGTCTTACTTGAAAGCATATGTGTGGAGTCCTAGATTTTTCCTTGTTAGTTGAACTTCTTAAATCTTGGTAAATGTGAGGTGTGATCTTGGGAAATAATTTGTTACAAAACCAAGGAGCCCCTCCTTATAAAAAAAATTAAAAAAAGATAGTAACTGTGATGAAACTGCTGTGGAAAATGGAAATGAAAAAGAGAAGTGATGAAATAAAGGGGATTCAAAATAAAATGAGTGAAAATTCAAATTTTAAGTTCTCAATTGGAAATGAATGAAAAGAAATTGAGAAGAGGTGAAGATCATTGCAACAATGCTTTGAAAAGGTGAAGTCATTGAGTCAAATTAATCATACCTAAACCCTCATACCATTACAAGCCTAAAAGACCCTTGAGATCTTGCATGAACTAGGTTGTGTGATGATTGGAAAATATGGGCAAACCTATGAGACAAAGCATGCATGTGTTTCTCTTTTGAGAGAGTGAGAGTTGCGTTGAATACTTATTTCTTTGTTGATTTGCTTTGTGAGAGCATGAAATCATTCTTGATGAGAGAACACTTAAGTGCATTTATTAAAACATGGTCTTGAATTATAGAAGAAGCTAAAGTGAGCTTTTGTTTATGTGGGTACTTACCATTCATCATTTAACGCTTTTTTTTTTATAATGATTGAGTGTAGCATGCTGTTAAGAATAGTCTTCTAATGGCACTTGCATGTTAGATCTCATTTAATAATGTTATAGACACCCTTAATTAACTAATTGTGGGAACATGCAATAAGACTAGTCATTCCTCCACATTTATATCCTACCTTTACCATTTCTGGATGCTTTAGCATATATTGGTACATTTGACTCTAACCCTTTACTTATTCCACATCACCACTCAACTTTTGACTCCATAGTACGTTCTATAAGGCTTATTATCCGCTCTCATAAGAATCCCCTACCAAAGTAATACCTAACTACTTAACACTTATAACATGGCACCCACCCACTTCTGCTGCACTGAGAACACAGACCCTCTTTCTATGTAACACATATGAACACTTGGACCATCAGTCTCCACTTACCATACCACCTCCCGATTTGGGCCTGACCATTCATAGTTCATTTACTAACAAGGTATATAGCAAGTAACTAGACATGGAAATCACACATATACAAAATAAAGTTTAGTTATCATTCAGAGCAACTTACAATCTTTAATTATTAATGACAAGTAGACATATGCATAACAATCACAAGTAGTTCTCTCATGGAACCCATACCCAAATTATTAGTGTGCCGGAACGTGACACCTGATCCAATATATGTGTCGAAATGTGACACCCGATCCGATATATGTGTTGGAATATAAAACCCGATCCAGTAATCACAGCCACAATCACAATCACACCCATAAACAACAATGCTCATAATCATAAAATCAAGAAATGGTTTCATGGCATGTAATTATTCATATAAATATACTCATCTTCCTTAGGCTCGATTCACATTCATTATTTTCATACATGCATGCATATCACGAAGTAATTAATCGCATATATTACACAGACATGAAATCAAACCATCACTTACCCTTAGTTCACAGGACGGAGTGTTCCTCTCCTATGTAACAACTAGGAATACGATATAACCCTCTCGTTTTTGGTGCACGAAGGCCTACAAATGAATTCTACCATAAATTATCAACATACTACGCAGTGAATAGGGATTTAAGACTACTTAATAAAATAAACCTAGCCTACCTGGGCCCCAAGCTGCTGCAGGGGATTATGGCTTCCATTATGGTTTTCGGACCTCATGACGGTGGATTTAACAAAGAATCGGCAAATTATCGACATCCTTGCGCTAGAAATCTCTTCCTCCTTCTTCCCCAAGCCTAGAGCATCCTTTTGAGGGTTTCTAGGGTAATCCTCGCGTATTTTTGGTCTTGTGGGAAAAGGGAGAAAATAAGCTTACGCGTCATTTAGGTTATGTCTCCGACCTTCCCTCTCTAGCCCTCCTTGTCCCTCTGGAGCGCCGCTGCCCTAGAGGCACTTATCCGGCTTTGGCGGGAGGATGGGCCGAATTTCTTTCATTGTTTCTGCTTTCCTAAATAACGATGGTTCGGATCGTTACATATAGGTTAGCTAATTTGAAGTACAAAGCTACAACATTTAATGCTTTGCCCAATTGGGGCCACCACATAAACTTTAATGGTTGTCCAATCCCTTCACTTCCACGTGGAAGTGGAGGTGACATTTTCGAAAATATTTAAAAACTTTTTGGATATACCACAATTAGTAGAAAACTATTTCGAATAAAGTCTACATCATATAATAATAATTCTTCAATATTACTAATCTCTTTATCTTCATTAAAATATTAATAAATCATAAAATCATATATAATAATATAAACACATATATCGTAATTGAAGAATTCTTTTCATGAATATAGAAGGCATTTTTAAAAGAGACTAAAAAAATATATTTATATCAAATTCTTATTTAGTATCCATGTTTCCAAACGTGAGCAATATTAATATAAAATTTTCAAATTTAGGCTCGTAAGTCCTTAACACAAAAAAGACAATTGTAACTTCTGAGGTGTTACCTTTTCTAATATAAAAATTGATCATGACAAACTTGTACTAGTGTAAAGATAGGACATATGATTTTGACAACCCCAAAAGCTAGCTAATGAGCGAAAGATTGTCTAAGTCCATATAAACATATCAACAGTTCATTTCAAATATGGGATTTAACCCACTCTAACAGCCCTTTATGCTCAGGTCCAACTAGAGAGTGGATCGGGAGCCTAAATGAGGATAGACCTAGCTTTGATACCATGTAAATTATAGAGTCAATGTATCCATTTCCTTGTAGTATTATTTTCAGAATAAGAGTTATTTGTATGTGTTTATGGAAACCTATCTAAGGAAACTAAATTAGAAAAAGTCTTTAAAAATCTCTACCTATGATTATGCTATGAATACTATGTTTGGATATGTCTATTTGCATTCTGTAAAAGACATATATCCATATTTTAAGCATTTTAAACTACTCTCAGCAAACTATTACTTGAAAATTTTTGGCCAAACCCATCGATAGCCCCCTAAAGTTGGCACGAAGTTTCACTTAGACACCTTAACTGGACAATGTTCATTTTAAACACCTTATGTAGGGTCCCGCTGTGTCATTTTGACAGTTTTTACTCACATGGCACAATCAGTGTGATACACTCACTATATGCGCGTGAGTGGCTTATTTAACTATTTTTTATTTTATTTTCTTTATTTTCTTCCCCATTTTGAGCCACCATATTCCCAAACTTAAACTCATTCCATGGAAAAATAGATCTGATGGTGACAGAGGAAGCAGTAAATTCCAGCAGCAGAGATTTCCTCAAGTTTGAACACATTTTCTTATTTTGTTTCCCTTCTTCCTCCTCAATTTAGTTTGACAAATATAATCGATATTTTATCTTCTTTTTTTGTTATAGAATT
The DNA here is from genome assembly GCA_029582585.1 of Solanum bukasovii. Lineage (NCBI taxonomy): Eukaryota > Viridiplantae > Streptophyta > Magnoliopsida > Solanales > Solanaceae > Solanum > Solanum bukasovii. The sequence continues at coordinate 33,350 of JAJOOI010007437.1, forward strand.
TGAAGCATTTAAAAAGAGATAGGTGTTAATGGAGGAACGCACATCACGTCGCATTTTTCCTTTCTTTTAGTAGTTGATCTACAGTTCTACATTCAATTATGCTCTCTGATTATTGAATGCTCTAAAAAAAAATAAAGAAACTAATATTTAGTACTGGAGAACTCATAGTTAGCACTAGACTTTTATTGTTGGGATAAAACAAATCAAATTTTGATTAAAAAAATCGTGGGGTTGGGATTGTTTTCTGCAAAAACCTCCGGAGCAGATGGGTTGGGTGGGAAATGCGGGGTGCAGGGGAGGGGGATGGAGCGCTGCAAAATAAATTTTAAATAGTTAAATTATTTATGTAAAATGCTACATGTCATTCATTCATTGGGTATTATTTTTTTAAACTTAAAATCATTGTTTAAGAATTATTGTGAACATAAATGACAAATGTTCAAATTTAATTCGACACTTTACATGTCTGCCGCAAGTGTAGCACACACACCCACTATATTTTTGGTGATTATAAAAGAAGTGTCAAAATGACACAACAAGACTCTACATGAGGTGTTTAAAATGAACATCGTCCGGTTAAGGTGTCTTAGTGAAACTTCGTACCAACTTTAGGGGCCCATCGATGGGTTAGGCCAAAAAAGTTAGAAGAGAAATCTTCAAAGTCTATGGTTATACATATGTTTAATAATTAATTTTCAATAACTATGGTCAAATATATCTTTAATACAATTATAAAATTCAAAATCTATTGTCAAATATAACTTTAATAATAAATTTTCAAAATATATGGTCAAACATATCATTACTATAGAAATAGATTTTCTAAATTGTCTATGGTCAAATATTTCTTAAATAATAAATTTTCAAAATTTATGGTAAAATATATCTTTAGTACATTAGTAAAATTTCGAAATCTATGGTCGAACATATGTTTAGTACATTAATAAATTTTCTAAATCTATGGTCAAACATATCTTTAATAATAATTTTTTAAAATTTATGACCAAACATATCTTTAATATAGTAATCAAGTTTCTACATATATTGTCAAGCAAATGTTTATTAATAAATTTTTAAAAAATTTATGGTCAAAGGTATCTTTAATACAATAATAAATTGTCCAAATCTATGGTCAAACATCTCTTTAACCATTATTAAACACTTCTTAGCAAACTTTCGGAACCATTTTGGAACTTAAAAACTTTTCTAAGGAACAAAATTTCAAATCTAATTTAAAATATGTGGTCAAACATATCTTTGAATATATTTTCTCTTTTAAATCTGATTCATAATTTATGAAAACTCTCCTGTCAATAATAGAAAAGACAAACAATATATGGACTTCTATCAAAATATAGAGCATCATTAAATCCTATATAATCCATCGAGTGTCCAAGAATATTCTTTGAGAAGACCATTCACATCTTACTCTTATGTGTATATAAGAAAATCCTTTCAATAACACAGCATGATCATCATCATTGACAATTTACTCTCAAAGCATCTTTATCATTTGCATAGATTTCATAGGAAAATGCATAAGTCCATAATTCACTTCTTGATGTTTCAAACCCACTTTCACTCATCAATGCTTAGAAAACATGGGTTAGATATGGATTTCATTATAAATTCATGAGAATCTTGCAATACATGCTGAATTTCATAAAACTCTTCCTTTCCAATCAAACTCCCACATCCCATGATTCATAACTTGAAAACATGGGGGTTTCATGGGTTTAGGGGGAAATCATCACAAAATCATAATATTTCATAAATTCATGCTTAAGATTTCATAATTCAATAATTTAAATCAACATTGAAGAGAACTCATGACAATTGAAAAAAACCCTAACTCAATCTCAAATTTTTAACTTTGAAAATAAGAGAATTTGTGAACTAAATGGAGGAAAGGCTTCCTTGGATGAAAACTATCATACATCAAACCCAAATGCTTAACTTCAATGGAGTAATTGAGGCTTGAACTTGATCCTAGCTTGAATCCTTTCTTCTTCTTCAAATTTTTAGGGAGAGAAATATTTTGGGGAGGAAGATCTTTGATTTGGGTTTTGGAAATAATGACTTGAATGGGTGAGTTTTAGGGTTAAAATAACTTATATAGAAGTCCTAGGCTTGGGCAAAACGACATAGCTTTGATTCACTTCAAACCAAAAATGACCCAAAAAACCATTGAACTGATAACTGTCGACTCCCTGTCACGAGGGGCACCACGGCCCATCAAGGGTCACAAGGCCCATAGTGGTGTTCGTGGTCCCTTGAACATTGGCTAGGTTGCCACCCCCTTCTCCCCTAAAAACTAAGTAAAGCCCACGACCCCTCCCACGGCCCGTGGTGACCTTCACGAGCCGTCTAGTGTCTTGTGGAGAGGGTCCCATTCTGGAGATGCTTGGGAGCTCACTGCCTAGCTCACCACGGCCATCACCACAACCCGTGGCCCCTACCATGAGCCATCATGGTGGTCGTGGTTGGTAGGGAGTGCTTGGTGAAGGCTTCCCAAGCATCCTTCCATGGCTCTTGGCCTCTCACTTAGCCCTAGCTTAGCCTACTAGATGCCGAGGTGTTACAAAATTACATACAACATCCTAAACAAAAGACATAAAGAAATAAGGAGTCTCGATACAAGGAACATGAGGACTCATCAATCTCCAAAGGCTACAAACGGTATCCACTTGGTCTTCTTCTAGCTCCTCGTGGATTCTTTGTATTCTCTTTCGAACAGCGGATTTCCTCTTTCTATTAAGAAATTCTAAAGAAAAAGTTCCTCGAACGAGGAAACAAGGGGCTTTTGATCGAGATGGGTAGAATAACCACTACAAAAACTGTGGGAATTAGTAGGCAAGATTATGTGTTAGTACATAGAATGTACCAAGTATGATACTGATGCATAAAAGTTAGAGAATCATGCTAAAAGGACTTTTCATGAAATGCAATGACCAAGCTTAAACCATATGATAAAAGGTTAGAAAACATAAATCGTGATCATGTTCAATGCAGGTTAAATCATATTCAAAATACATGTGACATACTTCTAAGAGTAACCTTAGTTCATTATTAGGGGAATTAGCCATTAACCGACATATTGACCATGTAAGTTATAACATGAAATTTGGTGTCTATCCCACACCGAACAGAGATGCCCTTACTTGCCAAGGTAAGAACTATAAACTTCTAGCTTACGTGGATCCACTAGCTAGCGTCTATCTAAGACAAACCTATGGTGGCACGTAGTTAATGGGTAGAGAGATTGCTACTAGAAATCTGTCCTCAAGTACGGGAGAGCTTCCATCTCAATATATTCTCGGTGTTAAGTATAAATCCCACGAAAATGTCATTAGTCTTAACTCATCTTATTATCCATGGAATGACACATCAAGTAGCCAATCCAAGCTAGAGTTCATTAGAATAGATCCTAAATCTTGAATCAAAGTTTAGTTGAGAAAACCTTACAAATCTAAAAATCCTTTATGTGAGAAAACCCCTTTCACATTCATGTATTGAGTAGTGAAACGACCCCAAAAATGCCCGAAAATGTGCTTCGGAAACACCTAAAATTGTAATTTCCATATATCTCAAAATCCGTGCATGATTTCGGAAATTCGACTTCATATTCTTATTCAGGGGGTCAAATTGGGTGGGAAATGAGTCTAACCCGAATTTTAGAACAACCGTATCAAAATTCGAAAATCGCAAAAAATGCGATTTTGAGGGTCAACTTTAAAGGGGCATATCTCTCAGCACACAAGGAACTGGAAGGAGCTCAAACTATAAAAATTAAACCTTTGTGAGTTAGCTTTCCAACGCAATTTGTTTCGCCTCATTCCGAGTTAGGATGAAGGAGTTATGACCATTTTCGTAAAACCTCACCGGCAGAAAAGTGCCATTTCCAGTAAGCCGAAACACTGTTCACCCGCCCCATTATTTTTTCTAAGTGTTGGACAATTTTTTTTCCAAAGGGCATATGATATTCCCTATATATCATTAGTTCATTCCAAGTCTCTAAAACATTTCTCAAACATCCAAAAACTCTCTCTAAACCCTCTCCAAAAATT
>JAJOOI010007438.1:0-43309 GCA_029582585.1 Solanum bukasovii
AAAAAATAAAAAATTGAAATTAGAAATATCTTTTAAAAATAATTTTTAATATTTTTTTGGGAGGGGGTGGGGGTAGGGGTGAGGGTGGGGTAAAAAAATTGAATTTAAAAACAAGCTTTAAAATTATTATTTTTTTGGGAGGGAGTTGTTGGGGGGTGGTTTGAGGGTAGGGACAAAATAAATTGATTTTTTCAACAACAAAATAATTGTAATTTGAAGTTGGAAGAGAGTTTTGGAAAATGTTTTCCTTAAGTTTAGAAGGAAAGTTATTTTCCTTAAATTTGAGGAAAATGAGTTGATTTGACAAACATTTTTCAAAACATTTAGCCCAACCAAACACGAGATTAAAGAACACTTCAGTACATTCGACATATCTTTAATTTAAGAACATAAAATTTAAAAGTCTTTTTTACTTTCTTAAACAATCACGTCAAGACAAAATCAAACAAACAAATTGAATGTTAATCCCTCAGTTCCAATATATGTGACACACTTTCTTTTACCGTCAGTCCCAAAAATAACAAAAAAAATTACATAATTTTATATTTAGTAATAATTTAATCTTAAAATATCCATTTTACCCTTAATGAGCCAATTTATACCATACATTTTTATGACTTATTTTATACCACGGATTTAAAAAAAAACATATTTAACCCCGTGCTCAGTCAAATTACATCATAGAAATTGAAACGGAGAAATCTTTATTTTAAAGGATTACAAAAAAATCTTGACAATGGGATCCCCATGACATGATTTCTAGGAAGATAACTTGCAAACAAGGACTTTAATAACTTGTTTTGGGAATTTGCAAGGAAAGAGACTTATGAATCTGAGATATATGAACTGTCAAAATAATGTTACAAGTTTTCCTATATTGAGTGTCAACTTATCTATGAGATTTTGCATTCAATGCTAATGTATATATGCAATCAAGGATTCCACCAATAACTTGTGACCACATGACTAGGGTGTTGTTAATTAATTTCTAGCCCTTTGGGTTGGGGGTGAGGTAGTCGGACGATAGCAGATTTAGAATTTAAAATTTATGAATTCGAAATTTCACTATATCCATCGAACCTTTTTAGTCGGGGTGGAGGAATTAAGATAAAGTAGAGACGATGTTAAATTTTGAAATTTATGAGTTCGAATGTTTTACCCTAAATGCACCCAATTGAGGCATACGAAATCGATGACATTTTTTTAAAAAAAAAATAGTACTCCTTTCGTCTCATTAGAATCAGATTAGAAACCATATGGTATGAAAACATTTTTAGCTAGTCATTTTAATTGATTAATCATAATAATTTGTAAATATATTCAGTATATCTAACAAGTATCATATTTGTATCTATACTGATTATTCATGAATTTTCTTATTGACTAAAGATTATATACAAGAAAAATACAAATTTGTCATGAAATATTTATGAAAGACAAATTCATCACAAAATTCTAATGTTTACAAACTTTGTGAGGAATTTATGGAAAATTTTAATATATTATTCCATGGGAAAAAAAAAATCTTTACCAGATGACTATTTTATATTATTCCATGGCAAAAGTTTCAAATAAAAAAGTAGTTAATATTGCAAATCAAAACTTTACATCTCATTGGGGCAAAATAATAGTTTCTACCCCCACTTTCCCCTAAACCAAATATAATAATCCTTTTTTTATTATTATTATTTTCTTTTTTATATATGGGACTTACATTTTTATCAAATCTTTAATATGGGATAAGAACTCAATTGCTCCAACTATTAACTTCCATTTTCATTTATCAAATCTGTTTGAAGACAATTCCATTTTTCTTTTCTTTTTTAAAAAAAAGTTAAATAAAAAATCTTAAGATTAATGTTATAAGCAACATTGCTTAAGTCCTTTAGAGATTATTTTTCTTAAATTTAACTTGACTTTTGAAGTAGAGAAAGAGAAGGCTCAATTGGAGTGAACTTGAGTTGAGTGGAGACAAATCGAAAGAAATTAGATAATATTTGTTACCTTACTGTAACTTAAATCCAAAACGTATCAATTCAATTTACGTCATATAAATTAAAACAGAATGATTATAACTTTCATAGGACCTAATTAATGTCTTTATCAAACCACAAACATTGTCTTCTCCATTTAGAGAAATAATTGGATCTAAAACTTACTCACTTCTCTTTCAAACACTTTTTATCATGTCCAAAATGTGTTGCTACTTTCCAGCCTATTTTTTCCTTAATTTTTTTTCTTTCTGTCTCTTCTTATTTGGAGACAAACAATATTGTCTCCCATTAAGAAAACAACTAAATAAGAACTTAGATAATGTTTGTATTTTTGTCTACTTATCAACATACTGTTTATTCATCTCTAACTAATCATAAAACTTCACCTAAATATGTGATAATATATTTAGCGCTTTCATTCTTAATCAGAAATTTCAAATTTAAATAACGAAATAAAATTTATTTTTTCCTTTCAATGAATTTTAATTAACTAGGTCACTAAATTTTGAATATTAAATAATTAAACAAAACATAGAAAATGACATTTTTTAAAAATGAACTTAAAGTTTTAATTATAGGAGTATTACTTTTGAGTCTTGAAGATTTTTTAAATGTCTTGTCTCATTACCAAGTATGCATGGTATTTGTCCATATTTATTTAGCTTTATAGTTATTTTTTAAAAAGAAGAACCTAGATGGAAAATGACCTTTACTAATCAACATGACTTGTAGTAGGATAGTTATAAATAAAGTGGTGGAGTCAAGAATTTGACGAAAAATGTGTAAATTTTCTTCTCTGTTGTGTTAAGGATGTGTAAAATTAAATATTCATTCATAATTATTATTATTTAACTTTTGTACACTATATAATTTTTCAATAAAAAAATGTGTATCGGACCATCATTTGCCTAAGATGACTCCGTCCATTATTATAATTCATCCATCCTTAATTGGACGTCTGAAGTTTGAACTCCTGAAATCCAAAAATCCTATTGACAACTCTATCCTAAAAAAAATGATCCTTACTTTATAGATATTTTAACTAACTAGGACAAGACTTGACACAATTCCACCAAACAAACCACATTTTAAAGTCTCAATCTTAATGCTCCAAACCAAAACCATTATTGCTAGTAACTAGTTAAGAATCACAAATTCATTGCTTTTATCTTTTTATAAATATGGGACTCTAGAGTCTAGTATTTTGTCTATTAATCTTTAACAATGAGGTGATGTGATTAATAACTAAACTGCTCCAACAACTATCATTTCAATGGAGTCACTTTCTGTTTCTATGCACATTTGACATGATACCACTACTTGGAGATCTTATGTTATAAAATTGTAATGAATTTTGATATTTATTTACTTATTTTGGTGTGTGTGGGGTGGGGAACCTATATTAGCAACACTATAGTCACTATATTATTATTTTTAAACATAAGGCATTAAATTATTTTTTATAACAAAAAAAGTCATTTAAATTTGTATAAATATTATTATCACAGAAAGTCACTAGACACTTAGAGGGTAATTGTGAGGAAAAAAAATTAACTAACTAGGAAAGTTTCATCGAAATCTCAAAGTGCAATACAAAAAACGACATAAGACATAATAAACAAATGAAAACAGAGGAAGTAATAAATATTTCACCTCCAAATGACTTTTGGATTATTTTTTAAAATAGAAAATAAGTTAAGCAATAATTAGAATTTTCAGTTCCATGAAAACTTATACAACAATACTTTAAGATTTTTTTTCACTAACCACTCTCCATTTTTGGACTTAGGTTTATATTAGTCCCTTCAAAATATTCCTAAGCAATTTTTGTCCTTTTAAGTTTCCTAAACCTTGGAGTATATTTGGTTTCATAAAAAGAAAATTCACAAATTTCATTTGTTAGATTTGTTGAGAACTATGGGGAAAAAACTAACTCAAAATATCAGAAAAATTCCATTAAATTCTAAAACTATAATATTAAAAACTATATTAGATATAAAATAGATCATCAATAATAGAAGTTTTAGCTCAAAAAAGTACACAAACTCTAGAGAGTAGACAAAAGAAATAGTCTCAAAACCACACCTCCAAATAACTTTTGTAGATTTTTTCTATATATTAATATCGACAACAATAAAATTTATAGTAAGAAAAAATTGTTAAAATTTAAAAAAATGACGGAGCCATATACACTTGAGGAGTGTCGATTTACACTCTTCTATTGGAAAATTACACTATGTATCTAGGTAAAAATATAATTTCTATGTATCTATATTACATATTGACATTCTTTAACTCTACACGATATTATTTATTTTTATATTTTAACACTCCTTAATTAAAATTCTTGTTCCGCCACTGTTTTCTAACCATCTATTTAGAGTTGACAATTCTACTTTTGTAGTCCCACATGTTTCCAATAAACTTGTTTTTGCCCCTACTAACTTTCTTCTCAAACAAAAATAACCACAATTTGAAAAACTATTTTCTTTTTTGTACAAACAACTCTCCAATTTTTAGAAACAATTGGACCCAAATCTTTTTCATTTCTTTTTCAAATACCTTTTAGTAGGTCAAAATATCCAATTATTTTCCAGCTTTTGTACTTTCATGTTATTCTTTTGTCCTATCACTCTGTTTCTTTTTTGTTGTCAAATAAATAATGTCTTCCATTAAGAAAACAAATTAACATGAAATAAAATATAGCTAGGTATTTTTTTTTCTTCATCATATAAGTTAGGGATAATTACGAATCTGAATCATTGGTATTCTAGATTACAAAATATACTTTATATTAAATATAGTAATATGTTATACTGAATATATATATTATTTGTATGTATATATTGTGTATATTTTAATCATGTTGATAAACTAATTAATCGGAAGATATATTCTTTATTTTAACTATCAAGTCAATGAGAAAAGTCCAGCTAGAAAAGATATAGATATTTTGAAGTCCAATTATTAGGACCATTTGTTTTCTTTTTTAAAAAAAAAAAGGGAAAATGTTTCAAATTAGTTTTTGAGTTTTTGAAATGATCCAATTTTATTCTTTGTTAGTAATTGAAGCCAAGTATATGGCTTTTATTATAGGTTAGGTTTAAATATATCTTTACAAATTAATTTTAGAAGGATTTTACTTAATGTGACTTTTATATTAGGAAAAAATATTTAAATTTGTTCTTCAAATTATTTGAGATATTTAAATTTGTTCTTAAACTTTGTGAAATTGAGTATATTTATTTTTCTCAACTATTATTTATCATCATTTTAAATCAATCATATTATCATAACAATTGATTTTCTTTGCTCTAAAAAACATCATTTGAAGATCACTATTATTTTATCATGACAATTTATTTTATTATGATTTGGGAAGATCGTTGATGATGAAATTGTGTCAATGAAATTTCAATAATAATCAGATTTAAATTTAATAATGTAATTATTTATTATTTGAGTTCCATCTTGTAACGATCATTCCGATCGTTATGGGGTTGGGATTTGGGTGTAGTCCAAGTGTTTTTAGTCTATTTGGTTCTGGTCATATGTATATTTACTTATTGTAAATCAAGAACAAGTTAATTAGTATTACAATCTCAAGTTCTTTAGAGCATTCAGAATGTGATTCGAGGTAGGTGATGGTTATTTTTTTCTCGTTTATATTATATGTGTTTGTTAATTGCTTTGATAGTATTGCATGCATAATGTATGGTTAGGAAAATAGAAGAAGTATGAATTGAAATTATAATTGTCGCCCGATCGCATGTAATGAAAGTATTTATTTGGGTGTCTAAGTGTGATTGATATTTATTGTGATGTTTGATAGTTGGTTGGCTTGAGTATCACACCTAGTATAGGACATTCTCATGATTGACTTAGGTACCACGCCTTGTACATACAAACAATTGGCTCGGGTATCACGCCTGTTACGAGATATCTACATGGTTGATTCGGTACAACGCTGGTAAAAATTACTAAAGATTGACATGTATACCACGTCTGGTATATTGACTGGATCTGACCGATAATCCTATCAGTACACTATGAATTTTGCAGACTGATACTGCATTTACTATTTCTTAGTTGAGTACATGGCATATTTCAACGACTACTTCGCGACTTCCATTGTAATCCTAGCGTTAATCGAATACAACGGTGAATTACTTCTTCCAAATTGCCATGAATTTTTCTAGTCCATTTCTAAGATCGGGACTTTCTTTAGTTTTTTTTATTTTGGAGTTGCATCCCTATATTTTAAATTATATAAATATCTTAAAACACGACCATCAATTTCTATGGTGTTCTTCCACAATATTTGATGACTATGAATTTTTTATTATGAAACATATCTTGTTTTTAAGTGTTGGAGCTACTTCGTTTTTGTTATTTATTGATGTATGTTAATATAGTTAGTTGATTCTTTCACCAAAAATTAGCATGTTAGTCACCTCACTTGAGATGGATCAAATTGTAACATATTTACAAAAAAAATTAAAAATTTGATTAATAATATGAACTATTTTACCTAATTTGAAATATATCATTATTTTTCATTAGATATTTGATATCGACTACTACCAAAAACTCTAGGCTACAAAGCCACAAAAGCTAAGTACAAGGGAGCTCGTGAACATTTTATTTTTCCAATGTGTAATGATTATTAACAATGTTGAAATAGCAAGTTGGTTGTTACCCAAAAAAAAAAAAAAAAACTGAATAAAGGCAATTCTGCCTAATATTTCATCCGTCCAGTTTATTTGTCATATTGCGTTTTTTTGAAAATTAATTTGGCTAATTTTCAAAATTAAATTAGATTACATTAATTCGATATTTTAAACAAAATGTTTTAGATATTCAAAAAACTATACGAAAAACTATATAATTTTTTGCTTATCAATATTATGAAAAAATAAATCATAAAATATTAATCGATTTTTTATAATTTAATTCTAAAAAAATTATGATAATTAAAAGTGAACGAACGTACGTAGTAATAATTACTGGCACCAAAGACATAGTTTAATTATTAAAAACAACTTCTTCTCTTCTTTTTTTTTGTACTTTAAGCAATTGAAAAGCCTTAAAAGAAGAGGGTTGTTTTCTTGTGAAATTAAAAACTTTTGTACTGAAAAGTTTGATTAAATATGTATTAATTGCCTTGGTAAAGTAACCCTATCATAATTCGCATGACATAATGAGTAAATTCACTCCATTCCTGTATCTTTACTCCTCCATCTTATCAAAAATAAATTATTTATTTAATTTTTAAAAAATTAAAAATATTATTTTATATTTATCATTAAATATTAATATTTTTTCAATATATTTTTAAAAAAATTAAATTTATAATATTTAAAGAATAAAAATGAACTAAGGGAGTATCTTGTTTGCTTTGAATTTGTGAAAATGGTACATCACTTTAGTGAATACAGGGTCCTTTATTATGACTAAAGACTATGCATGTTTAATCACATTTAACACTCTGTTCAGATAATTATTACGTATTGTTTGATAATATATCGTAATATATTATATAATAAAATTTAAATAATAATTAATACATACGTTATATTCAAACTAATGATACAATACAAATTAGTAACAACCATCCAAACAAGTTACGGATCCTTCAAAAATAACCTCTCTTTTTTAATAATCTCAGAATAATCTGCAATCGCTACAATCTCTGTTCTTCGAGTGAACAGTCTATAGTGAGTACTTTATGCGTCCCGGATAAACTCCCACATTGTGTAATAGTCTGCAAATCATACAAGAGATGTAAACCGCACTGATCAAGCCCTATGCAACAGATTCGACTCAGAAGACATTAAGAAAAATTCGATTCTGAATCACCCTCCAAACAAACTAACAGAACGGAATGAACTAAAAAATAACTTTTTCATCTTCATAAAACATTTAACTTTTTAGTGGGGTGGGGGGCATTTTCACATGTCAAGGCAGGGGAACAATCAAGAGGGGATGACCACAGTTGAGTTTTAATGATAATTAAATTGTTGGTATGTGTACAAACTTCCAAACCTCACATAAAACCCTATTTACCACTCATTTAATTGCATTTAAAACAATTGTCTGTTTTGTTATTTTATATTTATTCATTTATTTATACTCTATATTTTATGGTCCATTTATTTTATTTTTCCAAATCCCAATGTCTATATTTCCCCACCATAAGAGGACTGCAGCTCCAAACCCATGAAGGATCTTTGACCAAAGTATATTTTAGAATTTATAGAATAGAATAAAAGAATAGAAGCATCAAATTTCAGAGTATTACTCATCTTTGTTCCCTTTAAATAAATATAATAAACAATTGAAATTCATTATTTAATATTTTGATCCAAATTATGGAGGGAAAAGGAAGGAAAATCACTTTTAAGTCAAAATAGGCTCCCTAAAATCACATCTAAGATCTAAAATAATCGTTTGAAAACTAACTGCATATCTGAAGTTAGCTCGTTTGCATAAATGGCTCCTCAGTAGAAGGTTCACACGATAAGCTATTAGCTTTAGTAATAGAGTGCCTCTATGTTAATTGTATCGTTACATATGAACTATGAAAATTCTTTTTAAAAAAAAAAATTGGTATAGTGAAATAAATGTAAAATTATACCTAAGCTATATGACCTAAAATTATCATGAGAAAAAAAAATCATATTCTTATTCACATCTTCTTACATTAGTAAATTTTCTTCATATTTATGCCCTTCGTTCTCTAAATATATTATCGACATGTCAATTTAATTAATTTTTAAAGCTAAATTAGATTAAAATCGTATAGTACCTTTTTATTTTATACTTTTTAAAATTCCACAACCATGCTCTGCATGAAAAGTAGAACATATCTTTTTTAAAAGTAGCACCTTTAATTGGACAAAATAAAAGTTACTTTTTGAAATAAACATTTTTCTAGTTTACATCTTTTCACTTTAGAACAATTTATATCTTAAATTTTACTATATGGTCAATTGAAATGCAGATATTTTAATCTAAACTTCAAGACACATTTTACTAATTTCAACTATTTTGCCTGAATTTCAGCAACTGAATTCAATATTATATTTATAAATTTCATTATAAATTCTCTCGAAATGAATTGACATGTAAACTCAAATATTTTAAAAATAAGTACCAAGTAATTGAAGTCAAACTATTTCAGATTTACGCCGTTCTAAAGAGGGAAATGATCTTTATTAAAGATTTTTTCATATTTAGAGTTCAAACTCGAGATTTCATCCATGGCACCATATTCATGGGGCGATAATGTTATAATATATATATATATATATATATATATATAGTAGAACTCAAAAGTTTTGACTAAAATAATAAGTGCATCGTACAAAATAAAAACAAAATGATGCAGACAGAAAATAAACAGTACATTACTAATAATAGATTACAATTTTCACAGCATTTTTGACCACCCCACTACAAAATACAATTTAATTAATTTTTCTCCTCCATAATCAAAAAGGCTGTGAAAATAGAACCCCTTTTTTCCTCCTAATCCTAAAATTAAAACAGCCAAAAAACAAAAATACTTAAAAAACACTTGTTATAAATAAACTATTTCTAGAAAACCCATTCTATTACTAAATATTTATGGGTCCTATATTGCTCAAAACTCTTCGAATTTCGATATAACGATATTTTCGAAGAATACGAAGCAAAATATTAACAACTAGTCTACTAGTACTAAGGAAAAGAAAATAAAATAAAAAGTCACGTGACTATTACCTAAAAGTCACGTGACATCCGCCATGCAAAAACGGCAAAATAGATGTCATGTGAGTATCAGCTATAAGTCACGTGACCTCCGCCATGCAAGAACGGCGAGCTAGCTCCGGCGACTCCTGGCCGGAGAGAAAAAACCCCATTCCAGATCTCGGTGAAAGCCCTAACGATAATCCCATGATAATACGGCGAATTCAACTGCAAAAAACAGTTCAACAGCTCTTTCAAATCGTCTTTAGAGTAAATCTCCTTTTCCAAAATCATCTGAAGCATTGACTGACGGAAATCTAGATACGGGTCGTCGGAATCTTTCTCGACGGCGACGCTTTCGCCGCCGATCCGGCCGAACCCTTGAACGGCCTTTGAGGTTCTGAAATCGGAAGATTCGTTGGTTGTAGCGTCGGAATGTGGGGAGAAAGTCGTCGTCGTCGTATCCCATGAACTGCAAGAGGAGTAATTTGAGTAATTTTTGTTGTGGGTTTGAGATTTTGGGGATTTTCTGTTACGGGGTTTTGGGTGGAAAATACTGGAGAGTTTTGGCCGGATGCAACTGCTGCTGCACCCGAGTTTAACGGTGACGTTACTGAGAATGATTCTTCTCCGGTGAGTTGACATTGCCGGAAAAGTAAAAGTTGCAGAGAGATTATTTTTTTGTTGCTGTTGAGAGAGTGAGGTAGGAGAAGTGAGGAGAAAGTTCATATATAAATGGATCATGTGGGGGTTAATGGGTCCACGAATAATGGATAACTAACCCGACACCTTTGATTAAGGTGAAACACTTTCACCAATGCACCACAACTTATGTTGGTTCGGAAATAACTTATTCTTACTAAAACGAGCTCAAAAGACATAAGCAAAGAGAAGATATTGTATTTTAATCAGAGGTTTCGAGTTTGACTCTTCATGAGTACGAAGTCATTTTTGTTAAGGAGTGTTTTACCCTTTTAATTTGAAACTTTTTTTTGCGTGAATCTATATTTAATCGGATTTCAATATGAATATCGGACATCGAATGGATAAATAAATAGGAAAAAAAAGAAAGGAAAAAGGGTTTGAAATATATCCAAACTTTGATCGAAATTGATGTTACGATACCAAACTTTGAAAAGGACCTTTTACCCCCTGCACTATTTAACATTGTATTTTAAAGGTATATATGTATCCACGTGAACATAAAAAATATAGAATAATTATAAATAGTAATGTGTCCATGTGGGCACATATATACCTTTAAAATACACTATTAAATAGTTCAGGGGGTAAAAAATACACTATTAAATGTTTAAGGGGGTAAAAGGTCCTCCATAAAGTTTGGTATCGTAACAACAATTTCGGCCAAAATTAGAGTATTTTTCAGACTTTTCTTCCAAAAAGAAAAGGTATCTTCATGTTGATGATAGTGTGACAAGCAGGTGAATCAACTAATTGATGACAGTCTATTTACAAGTAGGGTCACCCAAATTTATTTTTTCTTTTCGAGAGTGAGTTATATATAATTTTACTTCTGTAAAAATTATTTGTATTAAATATTTATATCAAATCAATAAAAATATAACACATAACGATGCTCATATTTACTACTAGTATTTAAAAAATTATAATTAATTAATGTATAATTTTTACTTTATTATTGTTGTAGTATAGATTACAATGAGATTTTATGATTAAACATATAGAATTGAGATTGTTTTATATATACAAATTGACGAAATTTAATTTTTTGAAATATAGAGAAAAATTGAGTAAATTATATATGCTTTTAATTTAAGTGGATGGATTCCTTTTGTAAAGTAGGGGTGGGCGTTCGATTCTTTGATTTGATTCTTTGATTTTCAAATTTAGAAAAGTGTGCACCGTATATTAAACCAAACTAATTTGGTTCGGTTTGTTTTAATTCGGTGTTTTTAAATCAGTTTTTCGGTGTGAATGAAAAATAAAATAAGGATAAAGTATAAGATACTTAGAAATTTAAAATTATGTTAAAGAATGATGCGTATCACCGTGGAACACTTATTGTGCTAACTAAAAGACTATATTTGTCTTTATCAAGAACATTGTGCTTCCAACTATTTCTCAAGAAAAACAAGTACGAAGATGGTTCCTTTACATAATGTACATTGGTAGAAATATGTTTGAGTTTCTCTTGAAAATTAATATTTGAAGTTAACTATTGAATTGTACATTTGTTGTTACATTGATTTGTTCATGAATGATTTAATTGTTAGTTGAATTTTTAATTTTTAGTTAAGAGAATGCCCATATATATAATATTTTAAAAAATAATAATAAAAGTTCGGTTCTTCCGTGCACCAAAGTTTTGAGACACTTACACCGAACATCAAACCGAAGAATCGAACTTTCGAAAAAATAACACCGACACCGAACCGAAGAACCGAATTAGTTTGGTTTTTCGATATTTATGTCCACCCCTATTGTAAAGTCCTTTTTTTTTTTTTTTTTTAATAAAAGCTTGTTTTTCCAAGTTCAAATTTATTTTTATGTTTTTCTTTCTGATAGAAATAACGTTTTTATGACCGAATATCCTACAAAGGTTTCATATTCGATCCGTTGAAAAAAAGTAGAGCTATAAATTATTTCATTAGAAGTGAAATAAAAGTTTCATTTATTTTCAAATATAAAAAGAAGTTTATTTTTTGAGAAATTAAAAAAGAAATGGGGGTAAAATAACATATAAATTGAAGGTATCTTAATTTTTAATATAGTGTAACAGCTAGTTGACTTATCTTATTGATGACAGCCTATTGAGTGATATTAGTACGTCTTTTGTTCAATTTTAATAGTCGTTTTAATTTTTTTCACGCTCATTAAAAAAAATAATGATAAATTACCAGCTAATTTTCTAAATTGAATATTTGTGAAAATATCTTATGAGATTATTTCATTCCATCTTTTATATAAGATATTAAATTCATCATTTTAGTACAAATGATTGAATGAAATTATCTCAAAATTGACTAGTAAATCAAATTAAATATGAAATAAAATTTATCTCAAAATTATTATCTTTATTCTACGTATTAAATGATCCCCAAAAATATAAATAAAAATAATTTTCAAGTTTTACGTTTTCAAAATAACATTTATTTTGAAACAATCTTTTTAAGCTAAAGCGATTGTTAATGAGAGGGAGGAGTAATAAATATTTGCCTTAAAATTTTGATTATAGAAAAGTTTCCAAATAAATACGTATAATTAAAGGAGATGATATATTTTATGTGATTAATTTAACTATTTAAAAGACAAATAAAGTATTTTATTAAAAAATAATCGAAATGTATAATTAAAACAAAAAACTTAGTTCGAATATCTGAACAAAAATTTATTATCATCCATTGACCCCCCCACCCCCACCCCACCCCACTTCTGGAGGTGAGGCTACCATGAATAGGCTACTAAGTTAATGGTTGACACACACAAGTAGAGATTATTTATATGAAACTATTATTAATTAATTAATATGCAAGTGAGATTAATTAAGGTAATTAAAATATATAGTGCATGAATGAGAAATAAAAATTGTTAAAAATCTGACAAATACAGAAGGTATAATGATTTAGGGATTCATAAAAAAAATAAAAAAAATGATAAGCCATTGATTCTCTGCCAGCCATTTAGATTTAATTACATGTTGTGTGAGCTTCCTACTGGTTTACGTAGGATTTTAAGCCTATGAAACGTAATTTTGTTCGTATATCTAATAATCTCTTTCTCGAACTAAGTTTGATGTGGATTATTACAATGTCCACATGTCTTCTACTTGAAATAGGTTTCATGTGGAATATTATCACGATCCACAAATCAATGTTTTAATCAGATTTACTCTGTGATCGAATATTTATGATCATCGAAAAGTTTGAGCTAAATTCTATTTCTATGTGTTTGTCCATCTCCAAGCTACTGTTGGCATGGTACAGCCGCAGAGGTAATAATTAAGTTTAAAATTACTTAAAATAAATGAAAAATTAAAAGTAGGTCTTCCCTATTTTTATTTTTTTATTTAAAAAATACTTTTTTAAGTCAAAATAAACGGACCCTTACAAAATTAGTTCTCCATATATTTTTCAGGTTATGCTATTAGTTTTTGTATTAAATTTTACTACCTTATTTTCCTTTATGCGATAATATTTGACTTAGGATGAAACTTTTAAAAATAGAAAGAGAGAATTTTAAAATTTATGATTTTAAAATAATAATTTTATAAGATATAGATGAGGCTAAAATGATATTGTAGAGAGTAAAATCAGTAGTTTAAAGTTTTTTTTTTTTTTTTCAATAAAAAAATATAACAAAATAATGAAACAAGTACTGTAATTTCAATTTGAGAAAGTGAGGACAATTTTTGCACAAGATAAAGTCAAAAAGTCAAATATCTTATTTAAGATAGTACTATAATATATGTCTTATTACACATGTATTTTTGTGGCTCATGCCTCAGAGAAGTACTATTTTTCTTGTTTTCCTTTTAATTTGTTTCCAGATTAAATTTGATAAAAACTTATTGTTTAGGTAAAATAAAATCTTATTAATTTATTATGCAAGTTATATAAATTAAGGTGAAAATATTTTGTAATTAAGTATGATTTAGTAATAAGAATGTACTAATTTACCATGATTAAGTTATAAGTAAATTTTTTATAAAAAATATTTTCTAATAAATATTTTTTTGGTGTTTGGTTTAAGTGAAAAGTATTAATCTCATATGAAAAAGAAAGAGAATATGAATGTTAAAGGTTGAATTCATGAAAGCAAGGACCACCTATGGATATAGTGAAATGATAATGATTTTTGTATTCTTTAATCAAAACGCTTTTAATTTCGAGATGTGATGAGTCGATATGAAGGAGCCGAATCAAACAATTGTATCAATAAAAACTCATGGAAGTCATAAACCTATTATCCTACACATACCAGTGGATTCATTGAGCGAAAGCTAGTTTTGACTTTAAAACCAATGAATAAATCTTCTTCGATGGAAAGCATTATAACCTCCCTTATCTAGTTTCTATATATGGTGAGCGCTTCGATTAATTATATCGCGTGAGTGAATTTTGAGCCTTGATAAGTACAAAATTATTTTTATTACGAAGTTCTTTGCTCCTAATGTGGATTAATTTTTTTATATTTATCATTTTTAGGGGGGGGGGGGCATGGGAAGGGAAAATGAGGAAGGAATTACAAGGTGATGAATAGAACTTTCACCAACAAGATAAGAGTTCAGATAGTCAACCAATTAAACTACTAAAATTTATCTTTTTATCATGGTACTTTAGTATATGCATACAAAATGTATTGAGATTTTGAAATTATGAAAAGAAATCATTTTATTTACGGTCTTATTTATTGTTCGATTAGAATTAAAGAGAAATATTTGCAGAAATACAATAACATATCAGATTCGAACATTCTAACCTTTATAAAAATTCTTTAAGCTCTAGCAAACAGAACAAAATCATATTTTTCGAAATTCCAATACAACACACATATTGAACATCGAATGAAAAATAAAATAAAAATAGACACAACTTCATATAAAAATTCTCCACCGCCTATCCAACTAGGTCATGAATGCAAATTAAAGACAAAAGAATCAAGAAAATGAATATAGCATTAAAGTAAATTCAGAGATTTCTTGTATTTCATGACAAATCTATAAACTTTAGGAGCAGTCAAGGGTAGGCCACAACTCATAAATACAAATAGTAAACTCTCTGATAAAATAGTACTATTGGGTGGCTTTTTAAAAATTATAATGATTGAAAAGCTAAAGAAAACCCTAGCTAAATTAGAGTAGCATGTCATGATAACCAAACGAGTTTAAGTTATATACATTATCGATATAAAAAATATATACATATAACAAGTAAGTATTTAAATGCCAGGAAATCTTAGTAACTTAGTTAGTTAAACTCTCATCTTATTAATAAAGGTTTGATTCCCCACATTGTAATCCCCTCTCTCATTTCCCCTTTCCCCACCCAATGTTAAAAAAAGAAAGAAAGTGTTTAGATGTGAAGCCAAAATTTTAATTACGTGTTTTGAATTTTAGAATGACGAGTACAAAAGTTTGAGCATAAATTTCAATTTTTTTTTTACTTTATTTGAAATTTATGGAATTAAAGTTGAAGATGGAGTTGTGTTTGGTGATATTGTTTGCGAAGAACATTTAGGATAATGTTAAGTTCATGCTTGAATGTAGTTAAGTACAACTTTAAAAGTTAAAAAGCGAGTAGAAAAATATGCTATATGCTGTTTTCTAATACAACTTCAAGTTGAATTTTAAAATTTTCATGGCCAACACGATTCTCAAACAAAGTGACAAATTATTTTGAAAAAAAAAAGTGAATAATTTTTATGATGGGTCGTCCTTAATATGTGGACATATTTGATGATTTTCTTTTAAAAAATTCAAATACATTATTTAAGCAAAAGCTACTCACTTTGACCGAACTCGTACATGAGTTTCTTCCCCATCTTATTTTCAAGTTTATAAATTTCACATTTAAAAAAGACTAACTGATCAATAGATATTATTTGGATGACTTAAGAGTTGATAGTTAAAAGCACATTTCAACTATCATTTTTTTTGCGAGTTTCTCGTCTCAACTATCAGTTGTTCTACCTGAGCTTTCACAATTCACCATCAATTATCAGGGTTTTTTTTCTACCTGACCATCAACTAATAGTTAAAGTGTGTTTTAATACATAATAATGATAATTCAGGTAGAAAAATCAACAACATGGACATATAAACTCGTATAAAAATGATAATTCAGATATATTTTTTACCATTATTTTTGTACAAGTTACCTTTTTCCCTCTGAGAAATAGGTGGACAGACTCTTTTGTACAAATTTATTTTTGGCTGCAAACAATTATTACACAAAGGGGGTCACCTGCACCATAAATTACAAGTCCATTCATGTTAAAAGAAAGCAAGTTTCATCATGGCAACGGGGACTCACACCCTCTCCAATGGTTTCTGCAGCCATTGCTACAAATGACATTACCAATCAATGGCAAAGGAAAAGCACAAATTCACAATTGGAAAGAGAATCAAAAGTCATCATCATCTAGACATTAAAAAAAGGAAAAAAGATAAAAATACTCCGAACTATCGTAAATGATATGTAGATACCCTTCGTCATACTTTTGGGACATTGGTGTCCCTATTGTCCAAAAACTAGAGCACATATGTCCTTCACTCTAACGGGAGACTAAATAGGGACACGTGACACAATTTTATCCGTCGATCTGATATTTAATAAATGTCAGGTCGGTGGATAAGATTATGACACGTGTATGTCCATTAGTATAAAGTGTATATATGCTCTAGTTTTTGGACGATAGATGTCCCAAAAATATGACGAAAGGTATCTGCATACCATTTACGATAGTTCGGGGGTATATTTATCCTTTTTCCCTTAAAAAAATAAGTGATATTTTATTTATTTATTTTTAAATAAAGTTTAAATTGTGATTGAACGTGTATATAATACAACAACAAACTTAGTGTAATTCCACAATGTCAGATCTGTGAAGTAGAATGTATGTAGAGTAGAGAGGTTGTCGTCTTCGACCTTTGCTTAAGAAAAAAAATAGTCCAAAGTAGAATCAGGAGAAATAACGTAAATGAAGATAGTTATGGCAAAATACTACATACAACCGGACATATCATCCTAAATAATAGTCATAACAAACTATAACAATAATCAAAGTGTAAAAATATTACAAATAATCACCAAACTCAAAGGACGAGAACTACAAAACTAGTACTACTAATAAGCAAGACAACTCCACCTACATTGATTAGTAAGTTTTCCTTTTCTTTTATAACTTTAAAGGGGTCATAGGTTGAAAACAAGTTATCTCACGATAAGTTATTTCACCATGTTTATAGAATAACTTATCTCATCACTATAACAAAAATGGTGAAATAAATAATCCAAGGACTACCTAATACCTCCAACCAAACGTGAAATAAAATAATCCTATTTTTAATCCTGAAATTATTATACTTTATACCTCACACCAAACGATTCCTAACAATACAATGATGGTTTTGAGCTACCACTAGTATATTTCTTGAATATTTTGCTTACCAAGACTTCAGCTATTAAATAAAAAAAAAACCTAACATTTTTTGTCTCTGCTCAAATTTGATGTCTAATCTTGCATGATCGATTTTTCATCGACTTCATTGACCATTAGACAACACTCGGATGCAAGCAAGGTTCGAATCTCTTACTCGGTCGTCACGGACTAAAGTGCACAAACAACCACTTGAAGGAACAATGTTTAAGATATAACCAAAAATTACTAAGTATTTAATACTTAGCTCTCTCAAAACCAACTTCAGTTACTTGGAATTGAAATTGAACACTTATCATTGTTGTCTTTGATACAAGATACAATATAAATTCCATACAAATCAAATATTCTCTTGAAATATTGATCTGAACTTTTGTTGAACCAGAAACGATCGATCACATATTAGCTCAATTTTATTGACTGCCTGAAGTGTTTCCAGAAATAAATAACGTCTACTCGGAGTCTATTTTTGAAAAATAGTTCTTGATTAAGCCAGAAACATGCTTAGCTACCCATAATGAGCCAGCATCTGTGCAAGAAAAAGCATGAGTAAAATTCTCTCTTTCTACTGCTAGAACAGCACCTGGTACCTTATTGGAGATCTGTAAGAACAAAAGTGGCTATTAGATCAACATCAAGCAAGTGATAAGAAAATAACAAGGTATCACACATAGCTTTCAGTCGACATTTTTCTTGACAGTGAGATGTTATATCTAGGCAACTCAAGTAGACAACTCGAGCCTCACGGGGCACCTGAATAAGCCTGATATGATATCAAGGCAACTCAACTAGACTGCACACATTCACTCCATCACATTTGGGACATCAAAAATAAGATTAACTGGTATTGTTTGTCCATCTTTACTTAGTAGTGTAAATCTTAAATTCTTCATTTCAACTCACAGCTTCACTTTGACTTGTATACTTTGTCAATATCTATATCTAATATCACTAACAAATGAGTTAATCCACTTCCTAGTTCTTCAAAAATTGATCATATGACTATGGTTTCTAATAAGATAATCAAGTCGTGGCAAGAGTTCACATCCCTTTTTTTTTATATATAACCGTGGTGTCTGGGCCAACTTGTCGCACCTCGACTAAGTATACGAGTACCAGCTACCTCCCACCAGCACATGTATCGGGTAACTCTATCAATCAAGATTGAATAGATAAGAAGAAATCACCTAGTTCTTTGCCTCCGCTAGGTTTTGAACTCAACCAACTTTCATTGACCACGAAGCCATACCCTTAGGTGCAATAAGATGATCAGGTTGTTGTGGGAATTTACATTCTTCAGCAATACCCATGGAGTTCACAACTAGATACGTCTATTTTTAATAGTATATGAATAAACGTTGATGTCAAGTTCATAAGTTATGGAGGGATCATTATATGATAAAAAGTTGAACAATGAATAAACTGACAGCCTAGGCAAACACACTTGGAAGTCTTAAACATCATGCTCATTTCTCTTATTTCCAAAATGCAGTAATTTCAACCATATTGTAGAATTGAAATAGAAATTCTAGATTTTCTCTCCTTTTAGAAACTCATCAAATTGATTCTTACAGTCTTCAACTAATACATGAGCTCTCAGACTCACAGCTTGCGCAACAGATTCATGATGATAAAGATAAAAAGTTTTAAGAAAGCTAGTCATAGCCGAATCTAACATTAACATGACATCAGACATAGTAAATCTTTGTAGTTTCACATTGCAAATATAAAAGGGAAAAATCTGGTCAATCAAATAAACATGCAGACAGTAATTACCTCTTCATAAAGATCTAAGGGACCCCAGTGATCGTCCACTCCAAACAAAAATGCCATCTGACTTTTCTTTTCCCTCATAAATGACCAATCAGGTTCCTCAGAAAGCTAATACAGAAGGAGAAAGAATGCATAATTAGGATAGACAGAGAACACTTCTACGGAAGATTACCAATATGCACGGTTTTGGGGCAGTTGAATATTAATGTTTTTCTATGGGAGAATCCAGCCGTAGACTGTGATCCAAGTTATTAGTGTGACATACATGATACATGCAGCTGTCGTGCAACAAAAATCACATGGTTTTTTCACCCTTTATATCTCTTCCATAACCACCATCATCTCTAACAAGAATATTTTGCATGAAAAATATTCTAGAACAAGGTTGCTCGGACTCTCCAAAAATACAGCTGCATCCGTGTCAGATCCTCCAAAAATGCACTACTATTGGAGGATCCAACACGCACCCACTGACATTTTTAAAGAGCCCGTGCAACATGTGGAACTTATAACCAACTCGAAAATAGGTCGCACTGGATCAAATAACGAATACCCTTGGAGCTATATATATCACGTGACAAGGATAAATTTACCTTTTCAAATTCGGTCATTGCCATGTATAGCATGTTCTGAACGGTATGGAACTGAAAAGCATATTGCAGTGGACAACAATGATTAGTATTCGCACTAAGAATAGATATAGATGTGTGACTTTAAAATATCCAGTATAACAAAGAACAAAATAAAAACAATTGTTTCTTGATGAAAACTGCAATGAAACCAATAGACAAAAAGAGGTTAGTGATATTGTACTTCGTTTTGAACACTTCCCCTCAAGATTACAGCAAGTAGAACTAGGAGCAAACTGCAGCCATCTAGTTACATAATTCTTCAGTAACTAGGTAATCTACAAGAAGCCGTCATAAAACGTTTCAGCAACTAGGTAATCTACAAGGAGCCATCATAAGACGCCAAAACAGTGGACTAAATATGGAGGATTTCCAAATAACCGTGGGTTTATACATGGATCTACCAAGAGTCTGTACTTTTTTACCCTAGTTATGATGAGTTGACCAATAGAATACAAGATTGGTGTGTACTGTTCGGACACAAAACTGTGTTAATGGAAATAACTATTAGGAGAGTCGACCAAAATCTTAAACGACAGAGGATGAATCTAGAGCACTAAGATTTTAGGAAGAGTAGAAGTAAAGACAATATATGAATAGCAGGTTTAGACTTCAGTAAACATAAAAAGAATGAAATTAGAGTGAGACTAGATGAGATTGCAGTTACCAAAATGCAGACTATTTATATATTTAGGCAAAGGCACTAGGAGAAAGGCATTGGTAGATGAAAAATGTAAAATATATAATTAAAATAGAATGGCTAAAATAGAGGAGTCCTACAGGAAAATTATATGATAGGAGGATACCTACTAAAGTTGTAGACAAGTTCTATAAAATAATTGGGAGACCACAGTGGAATTTGATACTCTAGTCCCCAACATATACACAAGATGAGTTACTTAGAAATGCGGAGATATAACAATGCACATATTCGTCAGTAAGTACAAGCAGCACATGGAGAGGTAAATAATGAATTGTTCTATGAGATTGTTTGGTTGTCGTTTTTGGACCTCCAATGGCCCGGTCCTTAAGTGTGACAACAGTATGACCAACTCCAACAGTTTTAAAAAGGGGACAAAGTATGGAGGGAAGTCTCAAAAGACCAATAATTTCTAGGAATCCACATGGACTAAGCAAAAAAAAAAAAAAAAAAAAGAGCAAAGTTCCTTTATATGTGACACCAAATAGTTGAATGAAGGTTAATCATTATAAGAACACTTGTTTGACAAGAGTCTTATAAGTTTGGTTAGAAATAGTATAAGAGTGAAGGGATATATGTGAGATCTTGAGAATCCCTAAGTTGTCCTAAAAGAATTAGTAGTTAGAGGAATGAAATGAACCCAAATGAATACTGATTAAAGATTCCTATACCTGATGCAAACTAGTCTGAAATTGAAGTGTAATTATTCTCGTAAAAATCAGGATTTGATCATGTTTGCCTACATAATGTCATTTCAACTTTGATGGATTTGAAAGGGGGAAAAAAGACATGTGGTTTGCTTACCATCAAAATTGACGTGGTTAGGCTTTACATAATTGTTTTGGTAAGAGCTTTGACTTGGCATTTTGGGGAAGAATTGACTTACAGATCAACTTGGCAAGTAGAACTCATCATTCATTTATCCAAAACAGAAGTGAGTAACTGGTTGATCTAATACTACAGATGTGATTACCACCTGCGATAAAGAGAACCGTAAGAAATTGACCCTCACCCTGAGGACATGTGAACAGAGAGCCTCCACTGCAGCTGGGCACCAGGAATTTCCCAGAGAGTTTTTCACCAGAATCCTGGAGATCCAGACTGGTAACAATCCCAGAATTGCTACAATTGAACTAAGGCCTGTAGATAAGGTGCGAGATCTACAGAAGTTATAACCAAAGAACATCAGTTTTGTCACAGTAATTCCATGAGGAAAACAATGCCCACACAAATATCACACACAAACAGGAAAAGAAATGATAATATACTCAAAATCAAAAGTGTTGTTTATTGGATATTTCGGATAGATGCCACGAATTAAATCCGAAATGAATAAATTAGAAACTGCTCAAACTCTAAATTTACAACTTTTAAGTTCGGAGAGCTTCTTAAAACAAGAAAAACAGAGGCAAGAACCAGTTGCAAACAGTCAGCAAAATGGACATACAAACTAGAACAATAGAAGTTACATGTCGAAAAAATAAAAACTACAGCCACTTAGTTGGAAATGATAATCAAGTCATACGATCTGCAAAGAGAATTTGAAATTTCGAACTAAAAGCAATCTGATTGCACATGCTCGTTACTCCAAGTACATAATATAATATTAATGGATTCTACAACTGTTCCATTGAGAATTGAAAACAAAGGTACAGACCTGATGTAAGAGAAAAAGCAAAATACTCACTGGTCCCAAAATGGACAGGTAGGAAAGTACAAAGATCTCACTTCACATAGAGAACAGAAAATGGAAAAAAGAAGAGATTTACGCTGCAATCTTCTTAATAACAGATTGTGTTGAAGACTTGGTGTTTACAGCTAGAAATGGATACAAGCAAATGCAGTATGCCACCTAGAAACCAAAATAGAAGTATCAGAATGAGAATTAGGATTTTGATAAAAAGAGGCATAATAATGAAAAAGATTATACATAATATAAAGAAGGCATTCTCATCACCTTTCCTTGAAATCTTTTAAAAATGTCTAGAGATATGTATGATCCAATAGAATGACCAACCTAAGAACGGAAATCAAAATCAGCCAATAGCATAGGTTAATATTACAACATATGAAACTTCTAACACAACCAGAAACTGCGAATCTGAATATCTACCAGTACTATAGGAACTTCGACATCCTGAAGCTCATGCTCTATGAAGTTTATCTGGAAAAGAAGATGTGAAACAAATTAAATCAAGAATGCAGATTGGTATAGACCATTGTTTTGAAAGTAGCTTTTATGGCGAGTCCTGGGGCGCAAACTGGAATGGGCATACAAAGAGACATACTGGGGTGATAGTGGGCTGTAAGTTCTGTTGGGAGCACCCCTGCAAAGTGAGGCGCATGACGTACCACAAGAAGAAGGCTCACGCCTTTTGAAACTTATAAAATTAGAGGTGATTTTGACAATCCCATTGTTTTTTCTAAATCCTTCTTCTTTAATACTCAAATTCTTCCCACACCAAAGAAAAAGATCCCTAACTCGTAACATCAAGGCTGATCAGCGACCCTGAACCTGAAGAAATCATCCTCAGACTAGTCCTAGCGATTTTGGCATGATCAACTTGCTTTACCCTTTCCTTTTTCTGTCACATTAGTTTTTGGATTTTCATTTTTTTGTGCCTTAGGCATGTTAGTTTCTTTGATGTTGATTCACCTTCTATTTTCTGCTTTTTTCTGGTTGAAGAATGCAAGAAAGCATCAACTACATGTTCAAAATTTAAATTCATGTGGAATGTGACTTTGGAAGAAGTACAAGTTGTTGCATCCGGAAGTGGTAATATGAGTAGTTAATCTGGTTCTATAACTATGGCAACTCCAAAGACTAGATATCTGATAGATGACTTTGTTAGTGCTAAAGCAAGAGCAAGCTACTTCGAACTCCAAAGTAGGATACTATATACAAATCCTATTCCTATTCCTTGTTTGAAATTGCACAAATCCTATTCCTACTACAATATTAATTATTGAAATGTAAAATTGAATACTGATGGGACTTATACCCAGTGGATTACGCGTTGCCCCATGCCCTCAAACACCGATATAGATGTTGAACTTTCATATTCAAAGGAAAAAGAGAATATTTCTGAGAAAGATAGATGAAGCTAATCCAATAATGAGTATGAGTAAAAAACGCTCTTGACTACATCCTTCAGCCACAAAATGAATGGTAATTTCAACTTTCCATTAACATAGATATAGCACTAATGAGAAAATATTAGTGCTATTGGTACCTTACCCATAAAAGAATTGCTAATGATATGCTTTTGACCATCCCATCAGCCACACCCCCTCCCCGAAAAAGAAAGGATTTCTTTTTTCTAAAAATAATCTAAAATGAGGTAAGAAAATTACCTTGTGATCTGTTTGTTCTTGCAGTGAGAACAACCTTCCGCGCTCCCAATTCTAGCAATTGGAACAAATCATGCAACTATGTTAGCCATGCAGTTGTTGGGGTATTAGTGCCAGCTGAAAGTGTAAAACAAGATATTAACATACACCAATGAATATTCATCTTTAAAGATTATCGAGTCAGTCTATGACAAATTTTAGTTCAATCAAATTGTGAACTAAATTCAAGGGTTACAAGGAGTAAAGATAACAGAAAGGAAGAACAAATGCCAGAGGCCCTTACGGCAACTCAAAACTGAGACTCCATTTTATCAAATGGATATCACATGTTCCAATAGAATGATGTGTGCAACCTAACTTGCACAGCAATACCAAAGCTTCATTATGACTTAGCTCACTGCATCCTTTTTGATAGACAGTCTTTTAGTTTCACATAGATTCATATTGAATGCTAATGGAGTTCAGAAGTTGTAAGCTGGTGCAACTATTTCCATACCATGTTAGTCTCCTCGATGCTTGTACTTAAGAAGAGGTTCTAGTTCATACGATGATCCCTTGTCATGGATAGAAGAACAGTTGATGCACACATATCTGAAAGACACGAGAGTGTATATATACATGATAGACATGTCTCATTGGTCTCCAGTCTTTTAGTTCAAATATTCTTGAATTGACTACTTATACATATTAATTAGGGTACTTTTTAGGTTTTGTAACTATTCCTACTTTTTTCTCCTGCAAAAGAAACTGTCTATTATGAAAATAAATACTTGGCAAAGACTAGGAATCTCAACCTGTTGTCCTATGAATTTTTATCCCAAGAAGCAGGAATAAAGAGTTGAGAGAAATAGTTATAGTAGGAATTGAACAATGTAAATTTTGATCCTCCTAACTCCCCTTTGCTAAAGGAGCTCATAAACTCCAGCAAATTTTCTGTAACCAGTAGGTTGTGAATGCGGGTACAATTGTTCCTGGTATGTATCTGATTAAAGGGTTATGGAACTATGCGGTAAGGGTAACTTTTTGCTAATTTGTAAAGAATTTTGATGAATCCAAGTGAAGCTCTCATTCCCATATTGCACCCGTTTGAATCAGAAAAGTAGCCATTGTAACATGGTACTCAAAAGAATAAGGAGGTGGTGAAGACAGGTACTAGGCAATGAAGGGGATGACAAATCATAGAGGTAAGCAACAAATACATGGTGTTTGCAGTTTAAAGGTTATTGCAATAGTCAAAATGTTTTTATGTCTTGAAATAATGCTTACTTCATTAAGAACATGGGAACTGAAGAAAATGAGGGTGATCTTAGACAATAGAAGCAAACTTAAGCTGAGTTGGGAGGTTGTGAACCAGCCGCCAGTATTCAAATTAATGTTGGCCTAAAGGCATTACCTTTTCTGTTTGGGCAATGTGCGAGATTGCTGAAAGAAACATAAAAAAATGGAAGCAATTAGTACAAAAGTTCAGATTTTAAAACCACAAATGAGTATTTCTAGCTGATCAGGAATCTCGCTATTCAAGATGTTAATAGTCTAGTAGAGGTGAAACTGTATCTTGCCTGTCACAGATGCAGTTCCATCCAGCAGAACATAGAGTGAATCCAGAAAATCAAGATAAAACGAGATAACACCTGCAGCAGTATCAACATAGTTTAGTTACCGTAATCACTTCACTAACACGTAAAGAAACATAGATTCACTGGCTTACAAAATACAAACTATAACAACCTGGATTTCCAGGAATAAACAAGACATGAAACTTCGGGTCCTTGGCATGAATTTCCAGCAGATCCATCTTATAACTGACCCAGCATTACATGCACAAGATGAGAAACTAATAGTTTCACATGCAAATAAATGTACAAAACCCACAATAATAAACACTAAAAACATGACTTGATCTTCAATCAGCAGCTCATTTCTCATAAGGAAAAGGCAATTGGACAGTAAGTAAACTACCAATCAGTTCGGTATCATAGTAATCCATGAGAGTACCAAAATGCTATCTCAGTTATCCTACCTTACTTCTTCCTCCGTTCCACTTTGTTTGGCACTGTTCCTTATTAGTCCATTCCAAAAAGAATAGCACATTCATATATTCCTTAAAGGATGAAACTACTATAAACCAGAGGTTTTTAAATCGAAAATATTTTTAAAATGCTTCAAGAAATCCTAACGAAAAGAAAAACTAACTTTTTACTCTCAACTACTATATATAAAAGCATCCCGTGTGGCCTAGTGGTCCATGAAAGTGGGGTAAGCACCAAAGTTCAAATCCCAATAAAGACAAAACACTAGTCGAGGTGCGAGCAAACTAGCTTGGACACCACGGTTACCAAAAAAAAAAGACTACTACATATAAAAAGAGATGCACAAAACATAAAGGATGATAATTTCTACACCAAAAGACTAGATTTTTAAAATATAAATTCACTATACACAATGATAAATGTACTTCAAATTGAAACTCCAACAATCGAGTCTATATTAGCAGTGTCTAGTGTCTATTACCCCTATCTATCTCATCACATTCACGAACGGATCTAGGGAGACTCGAACCCCGAAAAATAACATTTTGCAAATATATACATATACATAAGCTCAAAACTACTTCTTCGCATGCTTACTTCTTTATATTATGAAAATCCTAATTCCGCCACTAATCGTATTTACCCATCTCACTAACAATATAAATGAAACAAATTAAGAATCAAAAAACACAGCTGAGAGTGCAACAATACCCTGAAACGTTACAAAGCCGAAAATTTGCATGCTTTCTTGAATCAATTAGACTCAAATTTTCTGAACCCATTTGTGAATTTCTGCACTTTGATGAAATTCTTCTCCTGAAAATCAAAAACCCAGAAAAAAAGTCATTAATTATCGAATATATACAAGGAAAAGCGAAAAAAAAATACGAATTCGATGTTTATTTACATAGTTTACAAAAAAAATGGCTATCAAATCAAACAAAAATGTGAAATTATTTGAGATTTTTGTAGAGAATTTGTAGAACCTGGAGAAGTAGGAGAGAGTTCGAGTAATGGGAAAAAAATGATGAGCAATAACCATGGATTTTACCTGAGGATTTCGTCCGACTCACTGAAGTGTTTCTAATTTTTTATCATTTGTTTCCGGACTACTCGATTAATAATTTCATATAAGATACATTCGAATACATGTATTTTTACTATCGGATTACATTAAAATTGTGAGAGAGACGAGTAACATTTTCACATCACATACATGTGAATGAATAAAATAGAGTTCATTAAACTATAACATCAACTTAAACTACATCCTTAAATTATTTTTCTTAACAGAAAACGTCCTTCAATTATTTAAAATTTGTCAAAAATTAACAAATTATTCACAAAAACATGTACGGTTAACACTACTCTCAACAAATCTCCCTAAATCGCCCCAATAAACCAATTATGTTTATTCTACATACATCTAAAATAATATTATAATTTTTTTTAGCAACAACCGTTTTGCATTGTCTTCCTTTTAATTAGCAATTTTATTTTTATTTACTTTTCATTTGATTTGATATCAAAGAATTATTAATGAAAATATTTTTTTTTCAATGAATCTGCAAAAAGTGTTATCGATTGGAGACTTTTACTTCTAATAATGAAAAACGAAACTTGAATACTAGCGATCAAAATTAGCCAAATCTTGATCACCTCAATTATCAATTTGCCCCCAAAAAATTATTGATTTAACAGATATTTTGGTTTTGCAAGATAAAGATAGTGTGAAATTAATCTCCAACTCCATTCAGTTGGTAAAGGAGAAGAGCAGATCATGTCTCCTCGTAGACTCACATCGTTCTAACATTGTTTTTTTTAACAGCAAACATGAGTCTCAATTATTTTATTTTTTTTGGATGCTTTTTCCTACCGGTAATAATATTATATAATTTTTTTTTATGAGAATAGAATGAATTGCATATGTTTTTGTGTGAAATTAGCTAATTTTTTGACAAATTTTAATAGAAGGATGAAAGTTGTTAAGTTTTAAGTACTTGGAGGATGTTTTTTTTGCGAAGATTGATAATTTAAGGATGTAATTTAAGTTGGGGTATAGTTTAAGGATGTTTTTAGCCAAAACTCGAACTAAATACATGTATCTTAGACCAAATATAGGGAGAGAGGCAAGCAGAGACGAGAGTAGAGAGAGTCAAATACTTGCAAATCCACTTGAATACAATGTATGATGTATCTAGAATAAATTACACTTAATTTTGATCTCATGTACTCGTGATATTTATATTTTGATGTGCTAGATATATGTATTTGAAGTCAAAATCTAGTAAGTTTCGTAATATTAAAAAGGCATAATACATAAACATGACATTTAACTTGACGTCAGTTAGTAACTATGATTTTTAACTTTAGGTGTGCACAAATAAACACTTAAATTTATATAAAATTGAACTGATAGACACATTCATCCTACATGACACCCTACATGGCAATTTTGTGTCATATGTGGCGTCTTGCGTGTATTATGTCATGTAGGACACGTGTGTCTACTTGTTCAAGTTTATACAAGTTTAAGTGTTTATTTGTACACATTCAAATTTGGAGGCCATAGTTGTCCACTGAAACCAAGTTAAGAGCATATTTATGTATTATGTCTATTAAAAACTAGTGCAAATTTAAGTAATTCACTCCTAAAATAGTAGAAATTTCGTAACCTTACCCTACATGCACACTACATATGGTTTCCCGACTTATGTCCCAAGATCCTAGTCAGATAGAGCTGAGGGGATTCATTTGAACCTCGCTCAATAGAAAGTCATCACGTTTATGTATAATTAAAATTATTTTTTTGGATATATATAGTAGATGCTGAACTTTCTTCGGCTTCTTTGAATAATTACTTCTACATAATTTGAATTTTTTTAGTGAAATTCTGATTTCATTTCACATTTAATATCTATATTGTAACTTAACTAATCTGAATTCGTGCATTGCGTGACCTATTTTCGTGGACTTAGTTGAGGATATCGTTCGTCCCACCTGTCATTCTCCAAACTCCAAACAACTTTTATTTTTCTTATATTACAAATTTCTGTCTTACTAAATGCATGTCTCATTTTTGCATTTTTTGATTTCAAAAAAAAATTAAAGAATATTTTATGATTTTTACTAAAGATATATTAAATGTATTAATTTTTTTTTTAATTTTGTATGATTTTCTTATCTGTCACATGTAAAATTAAAATTAAAGAGTTGACAAAAAGAGAAAAAAACTCTCTTTTTTAAATAGCGCTAAAATATAAAGTAAGGCAAAATAAAAAGGGAAAATTGTATATAATAGCAAACTATTCATTCAAATTAAATGCTATAAATATAGTTTGATTTAATTGTACCTCATAGCAAACTGTTGCTATTTCACCTCTCTCCTGGTGAATCTTGCTCGCCACTCTCGTTCTCTCCCTTGCCTCTCTCATTTTTTATACAAACGCAAGTGTATAAAATGCCTTTGTGTTTGTATAAAGCGAGAGAAAATTGTATATGTACATATATTTTCGTTTCCCTCTCTCCCCTCTCCCAGATCTGACTCTCTCACTTTATACAAAAAACGCAAATTGTATAAAATGTGTTTGTGTTTGTATAAAGCGAGAGAAAATTGTATATATGCATATATTTTCGTTCCCCTCTCTCCCCTCTCCCAGATCTCGCTCACCACTCTCCCAGATCTCGCTCTCTCACTCACCTCTCTCACTTTATACAACAACGCAAATGTATAAAATGCGTGAAAATTGTATATATATACATATATATGTTTGATATGGAGCGCAATTATGTAAACTTTGCTATAACATACAAATATGAATTTTGTGTTTGCTATATGTGAAAGTTGCTCAAATAAAAAAGAAGAATAGGAAGGTAGTTTAGATCCAATTGATGTCTATAATATATACTTGAATAAAACATGATTTTTCCAATTTTGCTGAAAATGTTCTTTGCATCTGATATACAAAATGTTATATGCAAAATGCTTTTGTATACAAAATGATATACAAAATGTTATATGCAAAATGACTTTAATTTTGTCATTTGTTTCAATATGTTATATGCAAAATGCTTAATTTGTTAGTTTGAAAACTCACTTTGTCAATTTTGTATCAATTTATCTATAAGTTCATTGACATTTCTTGTAGCACTCATGGAATTCTCCATGCCTATTTAAAAGCTACAATATATATATAGTGAATATCATGATTCCCACT
Source organism: Solanum bukasovii (assembly GCA_029582585.1). NCBI lineage: Eukaryota > Viridiplantae > Streptophyta > Magnoliopsida > Solanales > Solanaceae > Solanum > Solanum bukasovii. The sequence continues at coordinate 30,565 of JAJOOI010007438.1, forward strand.
CATGATATTATTTTTTTAAAAAGAAAAGGATAAAAAGTACAAAAGTTCTAGCCTCTATCTTAAAAACAAAGCAAGTTTGTCTTTGGAAGGAAAAAAGGAAACAAAAATTAAAGGAGTTAATTTAAAATTAAGTTGATGAATCAACATTCAATTTCTTGAAACCTACTCTCTTTTTTTTTATCTGTAGTGATCGATCTGCTACATCATATTTTTTGATGATATATGTCATACGAAACATCGAATGACTTAATTATACTTGGTCTAAACTATATACTAATTTATTCTATGATCAATGAACTATCAAAAAGATATATTGTATTGACTATGTAAATGAACCTAATAAATGAGTCTATAAGAAGACCAAGTCTACTAGAAGGGGAAGCCTAGCTTGGACCAATACAAAAGTCATATACCTATAATTTATAGGTCACGAGTTCGAGCTCAGAAATAAATTATTAATGTTTGTATATGATATGTTGACTACATCACACCTTAAGAAATTCTTCCTAAATCCAGCTAACGTGAAATGTTTTGTGCATTGGGATGTCCTTTACATTGAGCCACTAGATTAAGTTCTAGTTTAGGCGAAGAAAGTATGATTGTCTTATCAATAGTTGAAAGTCAATTCGCTCGTTTTAATTTATATAACATATTTTATGTTTTAATTCGTTACGAAAGAATATCATTTTTATATTTAAAAAATAATTAACTTTACATTTTATCCTTAATTAATGAATAACTTTTATAACCACACAAATGTTACGACATATTTAAGGCTATAAATTTTAAAAGTTTTAAAATCATATAAATGCTATAACATATTTTAGACTATGATTTTTTTTGTCGATTCAAACTATTTCACATAAACTGAAAAGAAAAGAGTATTTAATTCCCCCATCCGCTTTCTTTTTCTTCTTATTTTTTTTCTTTTATTTTCTCCATAAGAGGGTTCACCTAACATAACTAACTTTACTTAATTTTATAATGCTATTAAATAATCTTAATTAATAAACAAATTAGGTGATCAAGCGATGATAGAACGATGCATTTTCTTAATTCATAAAAATATCTAAATTTGACCTTTATTTTGTGTATATATATATATATGATTATGATACTATTTACTCCCTCGTTTCGATTTACTTATCAAATATTTCTTAATTTAATTTCTATTTTTACTTTTCATTTTACACAAATTTAAGAAGGACAATTTTTTTTTTATCATACTCTCAATTTATTAACATTGAGTTAATATCTTTGAAAAATGTAATGAGTAAATATGTTTGGGAGTTGGGACTTGTTTACTTAATAGATGTGTCAAGTCAAAATTTGACAAATAAATCAAAACGGAGAGAGTATTTTCTTAAAAAGCGTATAAAAGAAAAATAAGATAACTAATTTGATATGAAAAAAAATATAAATTTAAAGTCTTACGGTCAACCATTTACGTGTATGCCAAGCAAACAAAAGACTAGCTTGTGTATAAAGGCATAAAAATCGATAAAGCAATGTGATGACAAAAATAAAATAATTATCTTTCCTTTGGTTTGCCAAGAAATTAGTGTATCATCTTATGCAGGATAGAATGTACATAATTTATATTGGTATAATTCTAATCAACTATCAAACGACTCCTTAGTGACTCATCAATTGCTTAGAAAGGAAAATTAATTAATAAATGGAAGGATTTAAGTTATATACATAGATATCGATAGTATAATGAAAATTTTTGATTAATTGAAAATAACAAATTAAAGCACCTTTTAGGTTGGCCTACTATAGTTAGTAAGTTGTTTTAACAAACTCTAACCCCAAATTGTTATATAATTTAATTATTGCAAGCATCTCCAACCTTTATTTCCTTATTTCCTTCTACAAATGACCCAAAAAAGATGTGTTTGTGAATTGTGATTATCTTTTGAGAGATTTACTACACATAACAATCTGATAAAGTTGAACTCCAATATTAACATCGAACACCAGATAGTAAATAAAAAATAAATAAAAAATCCAACAAAGTCTATAATAAAAATAAAAAAATTAAAAAAGAAATTTTATCTAATATATAATCACTATGTAGAATCTGTATATATTTAGTGTATATTCTAAATGTATATCAGTGAGGCAAGTGAATTTTTTGGACGATGGATTGAAAATGTTAAGATCCATTTTCTTTTCATCTTGCGAAAAAACAATCATAATCAATATAATTAAGGGCTTTATTCGAATTTTTATTTTTTATTTTCATGAGATAGGATAAGATCTGCATACGTACTATACACACTATTTCTTAATTAATTCTTTAAGAATCTCCATTCATGTCTCAAAGCTACAACTACTTAATTATCTCATAATGGAGATCATGATACCCACTGATCATGAGATCATTTTAAATTACAATTAGAATGGGATAAAAAGTACACTAGTTCTTTGCCTCTATCTTCAATATAAAGCATGTTTTTTTTTATAAAAAAAAAATCACAAAATAACCGATATATGCTTTTTAATCTCGATTATAATAAATGCACGTCAGAAAATTCTACTTAAGAGAAAAAAATACTTACTATATATAAAAAATAACTCAGTATTTTCAGAGTTCAAACTCGAAACCCTAATAATTAAGGATCAAAAAGTGATTTACTACCTCACTACAACCTTAATTTGTTTGGTTAAAACAAAACAAAGTATGTTTGTCTTTAAAAAGAAAAATAAAAAGAAGGTATTTATAAATAGGAAGTGGATGGATCAAAGTTTATATTAAATATTAATAATAATAGTACTCAATTGTTATTTATGGACAAAACCTACCAAGTTGATATGAAGAAGCAAACTCATCTTGTATATTTTGGTTCTAATAAAGAGGAAAAAAATATTGAATAATTGTTACTTCTTATCCTAAAAGTGCATATATGAGCTAAAGATATTAATCCAATTTGTCTTTATTGCAACTAATTTGTAATAAACTTGTGACCTTTTCTTTTAATCCATCTTAATTTAAAATTCAACATGCTTTTATTAGTGGCAAAAGTACAACTTATGTTAAACACATTAAAATCAAAATAATTATCTTTTTTTTCCGCCTAGTCTTCATCAATTTCTATTGTAATCCTGATTAATTAGGACTCAAAAAGCATCAAACACGAAACTTCTGATAATGTTTTTTAAGACAGGTGGAATAAGGGTCAAAAGAGGAACTAAAAAATGTTTAAAAGGATAGTGTAAGCTACAAGGTAATTAGATCCCTATATTTGTACATAATTCAAATAATGTGACATGAAGCTTCCTATGGTTCATAATTAGTCCAAATCATTGATTAATTAATTTAATTACTTCTAGGATCTATGAAATATAAAAATATATATCAAAGTCATTCACACTTAAGAGGTCAAATTTGCAACAAAGAAAATAAATTTGGGTAATATTTGATGCAGTCAATTGAGACAAACTTTGAATCTAGAACATAAACTATATAGTTACATCCGTGATGATCTATTAAATGATACTCATAGTCTATATAAAATAAATTCATGACACCATTTTTGAAGTTCTAAAGCAATGAAATAAAATTTTAAAATTATCTCAAATTTTTGTGTGTATTAATTTATAATTTTTTAAAAATATTATCGATCTGAACTTTTTAACCTCTTATTATACACTAAAAAAAATTTATATCGACGTTGCATATAACTTAAACTCTTTATGATTATGTCGTTGGCCTTTTTCTCTTTTTTAATGTGTGTGGGAAACTTCATAATTATGTCACATGAAACTTCCAAAAGGCTGATAAAACCAACCATAGGCTAATTTATTTGTGGGTCAATGAAACATTAAAAAAAAATTGTGGTCAATTTGACCAAAGAAGATATATGGAAGTAGTTATAAAAGCCCTTGTAAGAAAAGAAAAAAACACAATGTCAACATAGGTTGTTAATTGTACTAGATTAATGGTCGAGATCATTTCGTCTTTAATCAGAAGATTTAGGTTCGAGTTTTGAGAATAAAGTTGAGAGTGATATCTAGAGAATTAGGCTTTGCAATGAGTGACTTTAGATTTTGTTGGACTTCAATACAGATATTATACATCAGATAGAAAATCAAAATAAGAAATAATAAAACATTGAAATTAAGCAAATGTATTTGCTAGCCAATTGAGATAAAACATTGAGTCCAAAACATAATAAAATTAAGCAAATAATTTTCAATTAAACCCTTCATTTCTCCATTGATATTCTCTTCTATGAAACTTCTCTTCATGCTTTATTTTCCTATATTTTTATGTTATATTTTTAAATTTTCAACTCTATTTTTCTATAAACCACAACCTAAAACTTTCATATACACATTCAAGGGTCTTACATTAATTAATTTTAATTTACATCTTGTTTGGATGGTTGTTATTGGATGTATTATATTGTATTGTTAGTTTAAATACAATATTTGTTTTGATTGTCACTTAAATTTTATTGTATCGTATGATTTAAATACATCGTTAGGTAACACTGAAAAGACCCATTTTATGTAACGATCAATTTGGTGTAATCGCGTCATTACTTTAATATTTTTTTCATTTTGTCTTTATTATTATTTAATAATCATTCATCTTTTATTTTTACCTTTTCGTAGTAGCTCTACCCCGTACCCTATTTTTCTTATAGCATTCAAATTATGGATGTGCGATATTATATAATAACGAACGATACAATCTATCCAAACACTATATTCATTAAAATAAAACAATACAATACAATATATTATGAAATAATACTTAACAACCATCCAATCAAAGATGTTAAGTGATAAATTAATATGATAAAAGGTTAAAAAAAGTTTATGGTTACTTCATTACTTTATTTCTTTTTTTAAAATTAATTTTAATATGATTAATTTGAATCGAGAATCTATCAAAAATCTCTCAGGTACGGATAAAATAACATACACATTCTCCCCTATATATATATATAATAAAAAATTACAAAATATTAGCGGTATATTTTGACCTTTTCTGTTTGAATAAATAATAAATATTATCAAAATTATCTCATGACACCACGAGACTTTCAACCGCTAAACCCGCCATTTGAAAAAAAAAATCCCAAGAAATCCACTTTCACTCAATTTCCTGTAAAATATATGAGAAAAGAAAAACTGATTTTTTTTAAAAAAACAAATAAAAATAACTGGTTTTTTTTAAAAATAAATAAAAATAAAATACAAGGCGTCCCTCCTAAGAAATCGTCAAATGCCTTTCTCTTCTAAGTTTTACTTTATCCAAATCCCCCTCACCTTTCCACGTTAAGAGTCGTGGTGAAGTAATAAATATTTTTTATATTATTTTTTTAATCAAAAGTTTTAAATATGAAGATACTTGATAAGAATCGTGAAATAATAAATATCTTTTCATTTTTAATTAAAAATTTTAAATGTCAAAATATTTAATAAGGACGGTAGATCATAGTAAAATAATATATATCTTAACATTTTTAATCATAAGTCTTAAATGTCAAGATACTTAAAAAGGATACTGATGTAATAAGTATTTTTTCATTTTTAATCAAAAAGATTGAATCTCAAGATGCTCAATAAGGATTATGATAAAGTAGTAGCAAGTATTTTTCATTTTTAAAAAAGAAATCTTAGATGATAAGTTGTTGCATCAAAATCATAACAACAATAATATATTTAGTGAAATCCATTAAGTAAGAGTTTGGGGAAGATAAAATATGTGCATACTTTATTACTATCTCGAGAAGGTAAAGAAATATTATCAAAAGATCCCCGACTCAAGTATATCAAACTCAAATTAAAAAATAAGAAAAAAAAAAAAAAAACCATAACAATTAATAAGAATCTCATCCGACTATTGAATAAGAAATCGTCTTTATTAGAAAATATTTTACTTATCAACGCAAAACTTCTTAATTGAGCGGCAATTTAAATACTAGACACCGAATAAAAAAGTATGCCTACCCCACTCACCCTACCAAATCATTGTGTGTATATATATATATATATATATAGAAACCTTACACGTTCCAATAATAACAAATACTACGAACTTGTTCTCTCCATCTTCCTCTTCTTTCACGTTTTCCCCTTGCAGTTATATATTCTTTTTTCCAGAATTTAAGATCCTTTCTTTGCACAAAAGTAACTATATTATAAAAAAAAATTATCATTTTTATTCAGAAATTTCAATCCCTTCAAATTGTTAAACCCCTTTGAATCATTTCTCTTATAGGTAAAAAATTACAACTTTTGGTAATTTAGTTTCTGAGTTTTTTCTCCCATTTTTTAGTTTCAAGATTCCATTTTTATTGTTTTTTTTTTCAGAATTTTTTGCTAATGGGTTAAGTTTTTTTGTGTTAATTTTTGTTAGTTGTATAACATATTCCCTTTTAGTTTTTGGGTTTTGGGTTTATCACATTTGCAGTTCAGCAAATTTTTTTTTACAGTTGTTCAAGATTCAATTTTTAAGGGTATTTTTTATAATTTGTGCTAATGGGTTGATTATTTTTTTGTTTTTTGAAGATCTCAAGTTTTTCTTTTTGGTGATTTAGCTTTTGGGTTTCTCTCATTTGAGTTTAATAAGTTAGTTTTTTTTTTTTTTTTTTACAGTTTGATCAAGATTTGATTTTTATGGGTATTTCTTGTGATTTTTGCTAATGAGTTGATTGTTTTTGTTGTTTTTTTAGGTATTTTGAAGAACCCAAGTTTTTCTTTTTGGTAATTTAGCTTTTGGGTATCTCCCATTTTGAGTTCAGCAAAAAAAAATATTACAGTTTGATCAAAAAGAATCAATTTTTATGTGTATTTCTTATAAATTTTGAGTTTTTTGTGTTGATTTTTTTGTTTAGGTATTTTGAAGAAAAGATGTTGGGAGAACTCATCACCAGCAGTTTAGTGTATGTGATCTTTTGTTTTCTTGTTTTAACTATTGCTTTTGATGATTCCTTCTGTTTTTATCTTTTGGATTTTTGGGCTTTATTGCTTTTTGTTTTGTATGTGTGGGGTTTATAGTGTATTTTTTGAACTTTGCTTTGTGATTTTTTTTTGTTTTTTGGCAGATTGGTTCTTGGATATGCATATCCTGCTTTTGAATGTTATAAGACTATTGAGAAGAACAGAGTTGAAATTGAAGAACTCAGATTTTGGTGCCAATATTGGTAAATAACTTTGTTCTTGTACTTCTTCGTTTGTTGTAGTTTGACTTGACGCAGAATTTCGTAGAGTGAAAATGGTATAACAAGGTGTGGGGTTATGAGTTTCTTGGAACTTGTAGTTTTGAACATGTGTAAAGGGTCCGGAGAAGGGCCCGATAAAAAGAGTCTATTGTTTGCAGCCTTATCTTGCATTTCTGGCAGAGACTGTTTTCAAGGCTTGAATCTATGACCTCATGGTGACGTAGAATGTGTCGTAATAAAGAAATAGTGTCACACAAAGTGGAACGGATAAAGTATTATTTTTGGAGTATCTGGGGTGGTGGGGTGGTTAATTGAGGAGGGGTGGGGGTGGGGTGGGTGGGAGAGTTGAACCATCAAGAAAGCAAAGTTGGCAAAAAGGGATTTGTAGAAATGATTGGTATTGAGTAGTCTTTTGACATGTTCAAGCTTTTTGATTAATTAAAAAAGAGTCTAATTATAACTTCTAATCAAATTATTTTCTTTAGATAAACTTTAGGTCAACCAATAATAATCAAAAGTCTATTCTTTTAGTCTATACTAATTGATAGAGTAGTTAGCAATTTACAACTACCCATATGAAAATGACATGTAAAAAAGAAGTATTAATGAGATTCTAGAAAGTAAATGGTAACATACTTTGGTCTATTGGAACTTTATTCCTTTCTTGACTTGGTCCTTTTCTACTTGTATCTTACATTAGAAGGGACACTATGTTGTTCGGATCCTCTGATGCTGTTGTATCAGTGTCGGATCCTTAAAATCTGCATAGCCTTTGGAGGATCCGGCACACATTCGACTATATTTCTAAAGAGTCTGAGTAACATAGAGCGAGGCTGAGTTTGTTGGGGTTGGCAAGAGAGAGTCAACAATTTTGCTACATGCTTTCTTCTAATTTTTCCCTCAATTGTAGGTGAACCGTTTCGATTAATTCTAATTCGTTTTTTTTTCTTGTTCAGGATTATTGTGGCACTGTTGAGAATATTTGAGAGCATTGGTGATGTGTTCATGACATGGTATGAACTCAATAAACTTCTAGGCCTTCCATCTGTTACATGAAATCTAAGAATATGCTCAAACTCTAAATGTCAGCGCGCTTTTGTCGTATTCTCCAAAATACAGTACTTTTGGAAGACTTGACACACACCCGTCGACATTTTAAAAGAGTTTGAGCAACATAGCATGACACTTCAGTTTACATTCTTATTTTTTTAAAATTATAATTGAACTCACACCTATTTCGTGGAAGACTCATTGATATCATTAGGTTGTACGCTTTTGTGTATGGAATTTGCATAGACTTCTAGGCCTTCCATTTGATACATGAAACCTACATTGCTTAGCCTCCCCAAAAATGTTATCGTGCTCATGTCAGATCCTCTAAAATGAAGTACTTTTTGAGAATCAGAATGCACCCATTGACTTTTTTGAAGAGTCCGGACAACATAGCATGAAACTTCAATTCACATTCTTATTTTTATAAAATCAAACTCACACCTATTGCGTGGAGAACTCATTGACATCACTAGGTTATATACGCCTTTGTAGTCTGCAAATTGCCTCGACTTCCAGGCCTTCCATTCAATACACGAAACCTATGTTGCTCTGACTCCAAAAATGGAAGGCGCACTCATGTCAGATCCTTCAAAGATGCACTACTTTCGAAGGATCCAAGACACATCCGTCGTCATTTTTGAAGAGTTTAAACAACATAGCACATTCTTCTTTTAAATAAAAAGATTATAATCAACTCACACGCTCAAAAGACTCTGACCGATATCACTAGACTGTAAGCCTTATGGTGTGCGATTTGCATTTGACATTCCATTTTGTGTTATTTCAGGCTACCAATGTACAGTGAAGCAAAATTGGCACTTATAATATACTTATGGTATCCAAAAACAAAGGGAACAGGATACATATATGATACATTATTGAAACCATATGTGTCAAGGCATGAACCAGATATTGACAGGGGATTTCTTGAGTTCAGAACAAGGGCATTTGACTTGGCTATTTATTACTGGCAAAATTGCACTGAATTGGGACAAGCAAAGTTCTTTCAATTGCTTGATTTTGCTTCTCCATCTAGAAAAGATTCACAGCTTAGCTCTGAGGTACTTTTCTCTCATACATTCTCTCCCTACGTATTTTCTTCGAAACATCTTACTGAAATGCAGAATAAGATTATGTATAATAGACCTTTGTAGTCTAGTCCTTTTCTGGATTCCGCGCATAAGCTTAGTGGACTAAACGTCTTTTTAGAAAGAAAAAAAACACGTTTTCTTGATTTCATGAAAATGTTTTCCGTGTCGGTTAGTCCTTTTCCGAAAGTTTCAAAGATATATGACCTATATTAACCTCTTACTAAAATGTTGCTTAGTGCACCAGAGTGTCCTTTCAGAAAAAACAACATATTTTCTTGATTTCGTGAATGTTTTGTGTGGATGAGTCTTTTTTCAAAATTTTCGGAGATATAAGACCTATATTTTCTTCTAAACAACCTCTTGTTGAAATGCAGAGTAAGACGATGTATAATAGACCTTTATGGTTTAGCCCTTTTCTTGACCCCACACATAAACTTAGTGCACCAAACTTTCCTTTTAGGAAAAACAACATATTTTCTTGTTTTCGTCAAAGGTTTTGTGTGTGGATTAGTCCTTTTTCAAAAATTTCAAAAATATAGGACCTTTTGAATCGAATTACATATTGGGCTCTAGGAAATCTACTTATTGGGCCTTGAAATCATATTGGGCCGGTCCAACATCCATACATTTACATTATTCAATCTTTTCATATTTCTTAAATTTTGTATTCCGACAAATTACTTCACATAAATCATAAATTGAAATGAATGGAGTGACGTATTTACGAACGAAGCTTTCACATTAAATTACAAGGAACTTATTAATAATGAGACGAATCTTACACGTTTAAATTCCATAGGTTGTCTTAATTTCTATTTTCCATCCTACGTAAAATTCATAAAAACAATCATACAATTCAATAAATAATGAAAAATAACAACAAAATTATATTCACAAATCATTCCTTTATTTTAAAACTTCATTTTCCCACTATCACCATCATAATCTATTTTCTCATTTCCTCGTTACTTCCTCCTCTCTGCGTGTCTTACAAATCTTACGAAGGTGTTTGACTAAGCTTATTAGTAAGAATCGAGTCACGCTCTATAATATTTATGTGATTATAAAAAATTTGACTCATTCTTGCAGCAAAGAAATGGTACTGACCATTCTCGTAGACCGCCACCACCTTCGGCCCCACCAGCACCATCGTCATCATCATCATCGTCATTCGGGTTCTTCCGGAGAAGTAAGCCGTCATCCGACAGGAGGCAACCACCACCACCATCACCACGATCAGATAGGAGGCAAGCACCACAATCTCCGCGGTCTTACTCCTCTCACCGGTCCATATTCTAAACCGGAAACGGTCCGAGTACATCCGGAGGATCTTCGATACCTAGACCCGGATTATCTCGAACCCGGTTCGGATCACAATATGGATTCTAACCCGGCCCAAATATAGAACGCTCCAACTAAATAGTATTACTAGAAATAGTAACAAAATTTGTACATTGTAATTTGTAAATAATCAAAAATGACAACAAAAAAAAATCAATATTTTTTTATTGAATTTTTTTCCTTTTTTTATGGTTTACATGGAGAAAAATGAAATTCGTTGTACATTTATGATCCTATTTTATTTTTTTAATCGAATTTCAATACGAGTATATATTCTGTATATCGGGTTATTTGTATTTGTTGTTATCTGGAGCTCCGGATCCGAATAGCACGAAGTATCCAATCAACAGCTCTACTCAAAGGAGCAAAAATGTGCCGATCAACAAATTCGATTACTCCGGCGACGGGATTGTTAACCGGAAAACGAAACCAGAGGCGGCTAAATAAGCTCCGTCCGGCTGAATCCGGCGAAGTCGACATCGGCTGAAGATAAGCCCAAGCGGCTTGCTTCACAAGTCGATTCCGGATTGAAATCTCGGAACCTGATTGGCCGTTGTTAGCCGTAGCCATAGGCCGGGGAGAATTAACAGCGGCCGGCGGTAATAGATCCTTCAGAGAAGTATACGATACAGGCTTAATTGAGAAAAGCTCAAAATCATCGCTTACCGAATTCGTCAACGACGACGAAGTTGATGACGTGGCGGTAGCTGTAGTAGTTGATGCCGATGATTGAAGAGGTAAACTGAGCTTTGTAGGAAGCGTAACGGAGTTGCGGCGACGGAGGAGAGGATTTTCTGGTGCGTCGGCGGTTGGCTCAACGACGGCCATAGCTGAGGGTAGTGAGAGAAACTTCTAGAGAGAGAGAGAGAGAGAGTAGTCAATAAGGGAGGCGTGTATGAGTTGAGTGGTTGGCTTTATATATAAAAATTAGAGAGAATTTTGAACTTATAAATTATAATCTAACTATAGAAAAATATTTATGATTTATTTATAAGGTATTTATTGAAAAAAATTTAACATATTAAAAAAATATAATAAATGGTAAAATTTATTAATTGCATAAAAAAAAAAATTACGCATTGTCTGATTTTTTTTTTATTAGTATTGTTATTATTATTTTCTTGTTCGCCAAATTTTATTGCTTTAAGTTATTTTCTCTATCTCGGTTATCGTACTCGTCTATATTATTATTAGCATGGCTTGCTTCAGTATTATAATTCTTTTTCATATTTGATTTTCATATGTTTTACTTGAATTGATTATCCATCAAAAAAATTACTCTATCTTCGAAAGAGTAAAAATACATACACATCATCCTCCTCAAATCACAATTATAAAATACATGGTGATTGGTATGTTATTGTTATTAAATGTACTTTCTCCATTCTTACTTAGTTGTCATCGTCTTAAGTTTCACGTCTCTTAAGAAATTAAGTAAGTTTATCATTATACATTTATTTATTGTTCTCTTGAGGTCTAGTTTTCAATAAATGAAGATGAATCAATGTACTTAGTTTTTCTATGTTCGGCAAATGTATGTTTCAAGGCTAATAACTTACAATGGTAAAATAGGAAGAATAATGTCATTTATGCATTGATTTTTTGAAATGACAAATATTAAGGAGTATCTATTTTTAATAAGGACATATAAATAAGTAAGAGGGGAGTGCGGCTTTTTTTTCTTTTTTTGTTAATAGACCTTATAAATCGTGAATTTAAATTAATCAGAGTTTCAAAGCAATTGCAAAATGTTGTACGAATATACAAGTTAATTAATGAAAGCATATAAAATTGATTTGAATAAATATTATTTTAATTTATTTTTATTAGAAAGAATTGTGTGTATAAGAAAAGCATGGTGATAGTGGGAGTAATTTTTTATATTATAATTTTGGTTTGTTGGAGTAACGCAATTATTGGCGTATATTGTCATTGTCTTGTTGTCTTTCTTTATTATTATTTTTCTTTAAGGAATGTCTTCAAATGAATGAATTCTTATTTATGACATATTTTTATGTTATTGACTTCAATTATAGCAAGCTTATTAACTAATTTCATAATTAATTTTGTCTTAATAAT
>JAJOOI010007439.1:0-10000 GCA_029582585.1 Solanum bukasovii
TTGTTGATTACCTCCTTGGTCCAGCAAGTAGCAACAAGGCAAGTTCTAACGCGTGCACTCGTTAAAAAGACTTTTGAACGAAAGAATTATCAATGCATGCAAAATACTATTCAAGAATTGCTTATTTACTATTCATACTTTGTTAATCGCTCATTGATCCCACAACCCTAGTTGTGGAGTTTAGTTACCCATAATCATATGAGCACAATTCATTGTTTTAGATGAAAGAATTATGAACTTACGTAGTTGAAAAAAATAAACCCAGAAATTCAACTCAAATTTCAAACAAAATCTTCAAAACGAACCTTTGGAAATCAAGAATTGCTCAGTAGCAAAATTAGTTCCCAAGTCACAAAGTAAAACAAAAGTAATAAAGTCTAACCCCTAAAAATGAGGTTTACATGCCCTATTTATAGAAAACAAGTCCTAAATTAAAAGGGAAAAAAATTAAGGAAAGCGTGTTCAGGCACTCGTCTTCATTCCACGAGACTGACTCACGAACCGTCAATGGATCTAGGACCCTGAGCCCCTTCCGTCAGCCAGGACTTAGAAAATATTTCAGCTTCCAAAAATCAGCTTCTCTGAAGCAAACGACGGACTTACAGTACGGACCGTAGATCGATCTACGGTCCGTTAATCCCCTTCCGTAGCTCCATACTTGGAATCTTCAAAAATCAGGTACTGGAACCCTTGCAGTATCAATCTATGGATCAACAGTACGTTCCATAGATCAATCTACGGACCGTCATTGGCCACCGTGGTTCCACACTCTGTCAGATTTCCCTGATTTGCCTTCCATGCCTTGCCTGCTGATCTACGGCCATCACCTACGGAGCGTCACTGGACCTACGGTCCATAGATCACCTCCGTAGGTGCCCTTTCTGCAGTTATTTCAGTTGTCCCTTTACTTTCGTGCCTGAACGTCTTTCCTACAAAACATGATAAAAACACATAAAAACCAATCCAAAAAGGCCCTAGACACACACAACTTATAAGTGAAATGTATTAGAAATACCGTAAACTCATGGTATATCGCCAGACACATGGAGCGATGGCTTAGGCAAGATTACCTCCTTACCTCTCTCTTTGTATTCCTTAAATAATCATGATAGATACTTATTACTTGCATTTGAGGACAAATGATTTTATTTGTGGTGGGGTGAGGCCCTCCTTGCTTGCTTGATATGGATATTTGTGATGTGTATACATTTGGGTTGTTCTATTTTTAAATGTTGTTAACATTGCTATTCTGTGGATGTTTGAGCTCATGGCTCTCTTTTGTTTTTAATTGCAAATGATTTTTGACCCTTTCGCAAAAGAACAACCACCCCTCATGAGTTGCATGTGGTTGTTCTTTTGCGAAAATTTGAGTCTCGATTTTGATCAATACCGATGACTTGAATAGTGCTCTCAATTGAACGAACATGAATGCGCGGCTACGACGAAACCAAATGAAGTTGCATAAACAATATGTGAACTCTTTGCATCTCATTGTGATTAGCCATTTATCAAATTGATTCTCTTGTAATGACCGTTGCACACTAGCGAAAGTGTGTAGTCTTGTTTGACTCAAGTGTCAATGCCTTGTGTGATTAGCTTGCTTTGATCCATGCATGAATAAACCTAGAATTTTCCCCGTTAGTCTGATTGATTTAGAAAGGTGTCCTCTTAAGATGATCTTAGACAACTTTGAAGAGTGTGAGCCAAATTTGACATATACCTCTTTTGTGGCCTACCCGTGAGCGTGTGAAACTCTTTTGAACACCATTTGAGCCTTACCTTTCTTTGGAAGAACCTTGATGAACCCTAGACCTTACTTGACCCACTACCTATAATACTCTTGATTTGTGGTTTAAGCGAATAGCCAACTTAGGCCAAAAACCTAAGTTGGGGGTGTGGTGAAAAGGAAAAGGAGAAGTAAAGAAGTGCAAGAGAAGTCCTCTCACTCATGGTATTGCATAAAAATGGAACCCCTTCAAAATAAAAATAAAAAAATAAAAAAATATGTGGAATAAAGTACGAAGGAAATCGAGTTTCAAGCAATCCATGGAGGTGAATAATAAGGTGACTTAAAAGCACTAGAAAAAAAATTGATAAAGGAAAAGAAGGGAATGCCTTGAGAATACCATACCTCACAGGGAAAAGTCACTGAGCCTAAATGATCATACCTTTGCACTTATCGCAATTACAAGCCTTAGAAAGACCTTTTTGATCTTGAGTAAGCCGAATCAAAAGTCGATAGGAAAATAAGGGAAAACCTATGGGTGAAAACATGCATTGTGTTCCTCTTTTTGAGTGTGAGCATTGCATCTGATTCCGAATCTTAAATTGATAAACATCGGTGTGTGGATATGGAATCATTCTTTATGTGAGGGCATTTAGATACTTTTTGTTGAGGTTGAACTTGCCCAAGTAGCAAGTATTGTGAGCATGAGAATCTTTGGTACTGGTGTGTCACAACTTGAATCTTTGAGTACACAATTGATCCTTGCATAAGTAAATTGAGTCTTGTTGTGTGCATTCACGAATGAGTCTTGTGTAGCACTGTTTGAGGCACCATTTTTGAACGGCTGAACTAAAGTTTGCTTGAGGACAAGCAAATGTTTAAGTTAGGGTGTTGATGAGTCCACAAATTGGACTCATTTCAGGCTTTATTTTGATAGAAATAGTGTCCTCGATTGCTTATTTTATCTCAATATCTAATGAAAACTCTTAAGTTTTAGGTATTTGAAGTTTTAGAGGAAGCATGGACACTTAAGTGCAAAACGGAACAAAACGACTGAAAAGAACGAAGAAGCTGAAACCTGAACTCCGCCAAGCACACTTCGCGAGTCGCCAAAGGGATAGATCCCGCCCTTTGTTCCAGTACGCGAAGCCCTGAAGGAAAAGGATCAAACAGACGATGAAAGGAGCAGTCGATAGTTCGCCAAAAAGTTCCACGAAGCAGTACTATACCGCCCAATGGTCCAGAACGTGAAGATGCTAAAGGCAAGCACGAAACGACGATGAGACAGAAGAAGGGTGAGTCGTCGAGTCATTTGACGAACTCGACTAACTTCACCGAGCTATCCGCCATCACTAATTTCTGATGGCTATAAATACTAAACTCTTTATTAAGTATTAGGAGCTAGAACCATTATTATTAAGTTACAATAGAATAGTACGTTTTTGGAATATTTTTCTCTCAAGTTTGGATAGGGTTTTTGGGGAGACTTGAAGAAAGAAGGATTTCATCTTCCCCAAGTTGAAAGTGGGTCTTCTCCATTCTTCTTCATTTGTTTAAATCAATGTTTAATTTCTTATACCCAGCTGATTTCATTATCATGTTAGGTGTATTTTGTTATTTCTTGATGTGTAGCTAAAAATCCCTATTCTTAGGGTGTGATTTAGCAAATATATATTGATATTGTTGTTGGGTCTTGCTTGCTGATAGGTTAGATGTATTTTAATGGTGATTTCACCTAGTGGTTGTGGTTTAATTTAATGGGTTTGTAGTTACAAATACAAAATCACCCATGTGTTTTTGGCTTGCCCGAGAGGGAGTCGCGAAACCAAGACCGCTAAACTAAGGCCTAAGGAGTGGGTCGACATGAGGTTCAGCTCGAGAGGGTGAGCCCTAGTCCCATATCCTAACACTCAGCTCGAGAGAGTGAGTGGGGTAAGGCGTAGGCTGGCCATCATGCGGCAAATGGGTGTCCGAGAGGAATCCATTTGGAGCGGGGTATGTTTGCCCGAGAGGGAATTTATTTCCATTTAAAGCTTAGCCTAGTCACTATTGTCTTGCAAATTTCCTATTGAAAGCATGTACCCAACGATTTATCTCAACTTTTATTGCGGTCACACCCCAAGAACTTTCCCCCATACTTGATTTTCTTGTTAATTTTTGTTGTTTTTACTTACTTGTGACAAACCCCCATTTGATATTTGACACTTTCGTGTCACCCCCTTTTATTTACTATGTTTTTGTTCATTAATATCTTTAGCTACGACTAGTTTGAGCTAAATTTTATTTTTCTATTAATTCTCAAAACCACTCCCTTGGGACGATCCTAACCCTTGGTTGGGTTATTATACTATTGCACGATCGTAAACACTTGAATTGGAAGTTGTGTCTTTGATTACGGCAAACATCAGTTACTACACCTAAAGAAGAATAAGAATTTGTACACATGGACCTATAGTCAAGAGAATCAACAAAATGATATAGTGATGCCAAATACCCTATCTAACCGAACGAATGGAATAGCAATATAATGAAGTCACAAATATATGTCAGCTGCAATATCAATGCCTTTCACAAAGGTCTTTCTAGTAATAGAGTAGTAAAACAATATTTGACGATTTAGTATACAAAAATTCGTGCTCAAAGGAAGTACAGTGCTTTGCCTTAACATACCTCAATTCTGGGTCTTGTTGTATCAATATGGATTGTACCCCTTCCTTACAGTATGTAGTCTACAGAAAATCATGTCACACAACCATTACAGGAAGAATATTAACACGTCAGGGTCAAAGTAGCAATTTAGAGCTCACTAGCAGAGTGATTAGCTCGCCAGGCCATTTTTAAATGTATGCTTCATTACCTTTTCTTCTCAAAATTACAACCCAAAATTAATGACATAACATACATTTTTGCAGCAGCTATTAACAAGTGGAGGCCTACGCAATAGTCAACAACAACCAAAGAGAGTATGCCTGCACAAAAATAAAAACTCGGTGTATCGCCACACCTCTCTTTTCTAACCCCAAAATAACCATAACCAAATCCTAACCGCGAGTCTTTAAACTATTAAAGCCATAAAAAAATATATGGAATACAGTCCTATAATTTTTCAATATAACCATAATATCTTGAACTCATCGCTTCCAATCATCATCCTATACGTTCGTCCAATAATTACATTTGGAGTCATGACTTTCTATTCATAAGAAATAAGAGGTTAAAAGGCAAAACCTTAACTTAAACTTGATTGAGCTTGCAGTACTTTAACATGTCTTGTCAATAACAAACAGTCTCTTTAAACACTAGACGTTGAACCAAAAAGAAACAATTTGAAAATTGCAATGCAATAATAGAACCAACGTTATACTAATTTATCTTACAATTAAATACCCATCTATACTTCTTCTTCTCTTCCAGACTCATATCAACAAGAACCACACACATACAAAGCATTTCCGAAAATTCCAGCAACAACAATATCAGAAAAATACTTCAAAACAGCCCAACATCACGTAACTATCCAAATACGATTTTTCCGGCAGTCTATTCGCGTTCTTGCTTATATAGCATGGATATAACATGGACTCACTCTATAAAATGAAGGGTGAGAATTATACCTCCAAACAGCAGAAACACCACATAAAAAACGAGACCCCTTCACCATGAAGAATCCTTCAAATCACAGCTAACGAGGAGGAAATAAGTAACACAATCTCTATGAACGTTCCGAGGGTGAAACCACATTGAAATCTTGTAGATATTTTCTTGGATGATTGAGGAAACTTTATAGAGGATTTAGGACTGTTTTCTTCTTATTTTTGTTGAAAAGAATGTGATAAAACGAAGGAGAAATCAGATCTTATAAAGCTAAACCGACATAAAAGCTAGGGGCCCACCTTCACGTGTATGCTTGTGCAGTCTCACTAAAATCTGAATATCTCTCAATTCTGAAGTTGTATGGACAAATGGTTTAGTGCGTTGGAAAGTAGACTCGTAGACCTTCAATTTCATATATTGGGGTTCTTCTAAAGCTTTATATATTGGCTGAAAAGCTCTGAGACATTTAACCCAAATTTCAAAAGGTTTATCAAAGAAACTTACTCTAACTTTTATCAACTTTTATTTCCCAACTTGCTTGACTTCAAAACTTAACTTACGATCATTGAGTAACTATATCACCTTATAAAACATCACTATTAGCATATAAGACACTCTTTGTCTTATCCCCAAAGGTACCGATTAACTTAAACGTTCCGAACGGGTGGGGTGTTAGAATAGACATTCTTTAACTCGAACTTGTTTAAGGAATCCTTGACCCATAACATTAGTCTAATTCTTTGGTTTTTTTACCTCCCCTTTGCAACCTTGTTCTTCTGAAATGATACACCAAGTCATATAAGCCTCATACACTCATGCAATGATACACATATTATGTGAAAGAACCACGGGGTCTCATAGGGCCAAAGGCCCAAAGCAGAAAATAGGCCTAAGTATTGTCCCAGGCAGACAGAGAACCAGACTTGGGCCCAAATCTTTCCATCATTCTCTATTTATTTGCTATTTTGTTTTATGTGTGTATTTAATATAAGGTTCTTCCTAATCAATGCCCCAAAAGAAAACCATTTTAAATTAACTATTTAAAATTAAGTAATTATTTTTACTTTCTCTATTTATTCAAGTATGCCTATTTTCTTAAAATTGTTTAGCCAAATAGTTAATTACCAGATAACCGCGTGTTAGTGGGTATTTCGGGTGCTTTCAAACCCTTTACAAAATGTTAATACGAACCCCGAACCCCTTTTAATATTTTCATAAGATTTCTGTTTTAATCTTTTGAAAAATTTAGTTAGTGGCGACTCTTAAAATTCTGTCGTTTCTCGTTTTTAAATAAAACAAAAACCTTTTGAAAACATTTTGGAACTGAACGCATGCATAGATTGAAAACTAGGGTTTCTGGGGAACTTTGGAGACTTGAAATCATCTTTGAAATTGGCTACTTGAAAGAAACTAAGTTAATGATGAAGACTACCATACCTTTTACGGAAGAATTCCACAAAACTTGAGTGATAATGGTGAGGTTTTGAGATTGAAATCTTGAATCCTTCACCTCCAATGGCGGTTTCTAGAGAGAGAACTTTTGAGAGGAGAGGTGGGTTCTAATTTGTGTTTTGGAAGAATGAATTAGAAAAGGTGTTTTAATACTTTAAAAACCCTTAAAATACATTAATAAACCAATAATTACCGTCCGCCAACTGAACTAACTTAATTAGGAATTTACCACCTTGCCCCTCCACTTGGCCGAATTGGACAGCCACACAGTCATGACCTACGCCCCATGACCTACAGACAGTAGGTGGGGTTACGCCCCATCCTGCAGGTCTGTGGTTTGGGGCTGCAACATGACATTTTGTTCCTTGACCTACGGAGGCCATCCACGGGGCGTGGATGGACCTACGGGGCGTAGTCCCCATCCATAGGTCATGATATTTTGAGAAGTTTTTGGTTTCTTGGGGGTTAGGCTTTAGGGTTCCCCTCAAGGACCCTTGGTTGGTCTTTGAGGGGTCGTACCTTGACGTTTAACCCCTAAAACCTTCAACCATAGCTCAGGACATCATTTTACAACCTCAAAACTCATATCAACTCAAAGACAATCTCGTTAGGCTCTAGTTCCACCTATTCATTTTTCGAGTCATTACAGACAATCCTAGAACCATTCTAAACCTTGTGCTCTGATTACCAAGTTTTTTACGACCCATGGGTACCCTCTAGAAGTAACATGGCATACTTGACCCCGAAGGGGTCCCATACAAGCCCTTAGCATATCCAAACATAAGAAAATAGAAAAATACGGGAAATTTAAAACTTTTCTTCACAATCGAAATCTTTATAAAAGCAAGCGGAAGTCTTCTATACTTTGTCTCAAACCAACTAGTACAACTTTAGAATAAAACTCTTGGGACACAGCCCATACAATAGTCTCAACATGAAAATAAAAGACAAAAAGGAAAGGTGGGTTTTGTCCTCGAAGCTTTGAGGACTCACCAAGATCTTCAACCCTTCTTGCTCCTTAGTAACCTAGCCTTCAAAGGAACTCAATCTCCGAAACCCTACATTTGATTAGAATGTATGCAAAGTATCCGTTAGTACAAAATGTACCAAGTATGAAAGCTAGCACAATAACATAAGAGCATCTCAAAATGGTTTGTCAACATAAGGCATAAGCATAAGAGATAATAACTTAGTCATAGCATAATCTCCAACATAAGCATCATATAATCATAAGTCAACATAAGACATAGTTAATGAGCATAGGAGATAAGTCACAATCATAATGAGCAGAATTGACTCTTAGTCACCTATACTATAATAGAACTATTCTCAAGTAAACTCAAAAGTATACATGTGCAATGCAAGAATAGCATCCCATAATACCATCCAAGCTAAGTATCCCTTTTTGGTCATTTTAATCATAGTCTATATACATGGTCAAGTCTCTAAGCTTTTCTATGCCATAAGGGCACCATACTTCTAAGTAACCTCAAAGCACACTTGTGAAATGCATGAAAGGCATACCATACTACCCTTCACACTAAGCATAACCTTGAAGTCATCTTAGTCATATCCACCATCCTTTGGCCTCATTATTAACTTAACCCTCATAACTAAGGGAATCTCTCACCTTTAATCAATTATAGCTAGGAGGGAAACTATAGCACAATCTTAATTATCTCAAGACTTCTCTTTAATAACCCTAAGCCATACTTGTGCAATGCATGCATAACACCCCATAATACTATTCATGCTAAGTACTACCTTTAGGTCCTCATACTAACACTTCTTGGTTTGTAACCTAGTTCCTCTCTTTAACTTTTAGAACACTATGAGGTACTCTCTTAAGCACATTTTAGTTCTTTAGTTGCTTCAACCCTATGAGATACTACCTTAAGCATTTCTAAGTTCATTACTAGCATGGACCCTATGAGATACTACCTTAAGCATGTCTAAGTCCACTTATACTCTTGAACACTATGACGTACTTCACTATGTAAGTCTTAGTTCAATTATGCTTTAAAACACTATGAGATGCTTCTTTAAGCATGTCTTAGTTAATTGGATATGGAGATTGCTACTAAAAACCTTAACTCAACTATGTGAAGGCTTCCATCTCATGAGACCTAACTTTGGAAAAACCCACACTCTACTACGTAAGAGTTCCCCCTTTTTACTTGGATAGTACTCATATCAACTAGGTGTGGTTCTCCTTTCTACTTGGAGCCCAGACCCTATCTTGTGTGACACTCCATCTCATTGTCAATATCCACTTGGAGCCAAGCATATACCCTAAGGGTTACTTGTTTAGCCTTGGTTAAAACTCATCTCTCATGGAAGGATGTCCTTGACAATCAATCCATGCTCAAGTGATTCTATCACTTTCATCTATCAAGCATTTATAGGGTAGGTTAGGTAACTATAAGACTTTCACCACAATTCTACCTATTAAACTTGTCTTCTCATTTAGACTTTAATATCAAAGCCTTAGGATCAATAGTAATCACATTAGCTTCACTCTAAAGCCCTAACTATTATGATCAGAAGCCTTACTCTCAAGGTTTCTTTCTAAATCTCTTCTTTATACCTAGGTTTCAAGGTATTTTGATCACATCTTTCATTACTAGGTGATTCTAGTCACAATTGATCATAAAGGTTCAAATTAAACTTTACATGTCAAGATTCATCATATACAATATAGTCTAATTCAATTCATTATTATATGTTCCTAACTTTGAACAATAGTAACACATGACATTGATTTAGCCAGATCACCGATGAACCTTCAATTTCACCTCTAATTGTATAAACCCACAAATATCACATTCATCAATTTCGACTAGGGTTTACCATAAAAATCAAATAAATTCCCCATATAATCATAATTCAATGCTAATACAATCTTAATTAGGTATTATCCACTAGATTGGAATCATACCCAAACACTAGCCACAATGTAAGATGAACCCTAGCTAGAATTGGGTTTTTGAATTCACAATTGGGGGAAACTAAGGGGACTCGATGGGTGGAAGAACCCATAGATGAATAATCTAACATACCTTAATTCAAATCCATTATCAAGCTTTAAACAATGGAGGAAAATTGACCTAAGTTGTTGCCCCAATTTCCTTTCCTAAGTTGTTGCCCCAATTTCCTGTCTTCACATACCTTAATTCAAGTCCGTTATATTCTTCTTCTTCTTCTTCTTCTTATTCTTATTCTTCTTCT
>JAJOOI010007439.1:15000-35567 GCA_029582585.1 Solanum bukasovii
AACTAACTAAATAACCGACCCACCTTAACCCCTAATTAATTACTAACTTAACCTCTAAACCCCTAACACAAAACTAAAAACATAAACTCTGCCCCCACCTACGACTCCACCACCTACGGATCGTGGGTGGAGTGACAGGGCATACTGCACCTCTGTAGGTGCTGGTTCAGAGGCTGAAAATGCAGGCATGTGTAGGCCTTGATCCACGACCCCCACATACGGGGCGTGGGTCCAACTACGGCCAGTAGGTGGCCAAGCGTAGGTGGCCTCCAATTTCGGCAGATTTGGGGCTGTTTTGAGGTTCCTCTTCAAGGACCCTTGGGTGGACCTTGGGGGGTCGTACCTTGACGCCCTAACCCTTAAACCCCTATTCTACGTACGGGAATCATTTCTTGTGATTTTAATCCTCATACCACACTCCAAAACTCTTATGAAAAGCCATAAAATTCTCTAGTTCAACTTACAAATTTCCGAGCTGTAACACTTAACCTTAGTACCAAGCCCTTTTTGGAATGCCTTCCAAAAGTGTGAAGTAAATTGAGTACCCCGATCCGAAATAATAGATAAAGGAGCCCCGTGCTAAAGGAACCCCGTGCAACTTTGCTATCTCCTTGATATACAATTTGGCATAGTCTTACGCCGAAAAGGAAACTTTGACGGGAATACAGTGGGCTAATTTAGTCATTCTATCAACAATGACCCAAATAAAATCATGTTGCCTTCGAGTACGAGGTAAACCCACTATAAAGTCCATATTCACATCCTCCCACTTCCAAGTGGGAATATCTATATCTTGGGACAAGCCTCCGGCCTTTGGTGTTCGGCCTTAACTTGTTGACAATTCGGACACTTGGCTACAAAACCCGTTATATCCTTCTTCATACCATTCCACCTATAGACTTCCCATAGATCACGGTACATCTTGGTGGCTCTCGGATGAATAAAATTCCGCGAACCATGAGCTTCCTCTAGTATTTGCTCTCTTAAGCCATCAACATCCGTATAACATAACCGACCTTGGTATCTAAGCACCCCATCTACCCCCTAGGAGAAAGCCTTAACATACTTGTTGATTACCAATTCTTTCAACTCAAGTAATACCGGATCAAGGTTTTGCTTGGACTTAAAATCCATTAGAAAGGATGATTCGGAACCATTGTGGACCGTGACACCACCTTTGGTGGAATCCACTAGTTGAACACCTAACCGGGCCAACCTATGCACATCACGAACTAACTACTTCTTCTGATCCTCTACATGGACCACACTACCCATGAGTAATCGACTAAGGGCATCCGTAACAACATTGGCTTTGCCGGGGTAGTAAAGGACACTCGTGTCATAATCCTTCAAAACTTCTAACGACCTTCTTTGTCGGAGATTCAGGTTGTTTTGATCAAACACATATTGAAGACTCTTGTGATCGGTGAACACATCAACATGCACCCCATATAGATAATGCCTCCATATTTTCAAGGCAAATACTACTGTCGCTAATTCGAGGTCATTGGTTGGCTAATTCTTTTCATGGATCTTGAGTTGCCTTGAAGCATAGGCAATCACTTTACCATGTTGCATAAGGACGCATCCCAAACCCACTCGAGAGGCATCACAATACACAACAAAGCCATCGGTACCCTCCGGTAAGGTCAACACTGGAGTGGAAGTAAGTCTATCTTTCAACTCTTGGAAGCTTTTATCACAAACCTCCGGCCACAAAAACTTAGCTTTCTTTTGAGTCAAAATCGTCAACAGAGAAGGAATGGAGGAAAACCCTCAACAAACCTCCTATAGTAACCGGCCAAACCCAAAAAACTTTTAATATCGGTAGGAGTTAGAGGTCTAGGCCAACTCTTGACCGCATCCGTCTTCTTAGGATCTACCTCAATACCTTTGTCCGACACAATATGACCAAGGAAGGCTACGGACCTTAGCCAAAACCGCATTTACTAAACTTCGCATATAATTTGTGGTGTTTAAGACTTGCAATACAATTCTTAAATGATTCATATGCTCATTTTCACTCCTTGAATAGATCAAAATATCATCAATAAATACGATCACAAACATATCAAGGAAGTATCTAAACAATCTATTCATTAGGTCCATAAATGTCGCCGAGGCATTTGTCAACCCAAATGACATAACCACAAATTTATAGTGACTGTACTGGGTCCTAAAGGTCATCTTGGGAATGTCAACCCCTCTTACCCTTAGTTTATGGTAACCCGAACAAAGATCTATTTTGGAGAAATAGTTATCCCCTTGGAATTGATCAAACA
Source organism: Solanum bukasovii (assembly GCA_029582585.1). Classification (NCBI taxonomy): domain Eukaryota; kingdom Viridiplantae; phylum Streptophyta; class Magnoliopsida; order Solanales; family Solanaceae; genus Solanum; species Solanum bukasovii. The sequence continues at coordinate 17,283 of JAJOOI010007439.1, forward strand.
AGTCATCAATTCTTTGAAAGGGATACTTATTCTCTATGGTCACTTTGTTTCGTTAGCGATAGTCGATGTACATTCTAAGAGACCCATCCTTCTTTCTAACAAACAATACCGGAACACCCCGTGGAGAGATACTCAGTTGAATAAAGCCTTTGTCTAACAAATCCTTTAGTTGCTCCTTCAACTCTTTCAACTAGGTCGGAGCCATTCTATAAGGAGGAGTGGAGATAGGTTGCGTATCCGGTAAAAAATCAATGTTGAAGTCTATTTCCCATTCGGGAGGAATACCGGGTAGATCATCGAAAAAAACTTCCAGAAACTCATTAACTATCGGAACAGACTCTAGAGAAGGGGTTTCAGACTCTACATCCATAACCCTAACAAGATGGTAAATACACCCTTTGGAGATCATCTTCCTAGCTTTGAGGCAAGAGACAAATTGACCTCTAGGGATAGAATTTCCCCCTTCCACTCTAAAATAGACTCATTTGGAAATTGGAACTTAACTACCCGAGTCCTACAATCAATAGAGGCATAACATGCATACAACCAATCCATACCCAAAATCACATCAAAATCTAACATGTCTAACTCCACCAAATCCACCAAGGTAACTTTATGGGACAAAGAAATAGGACAACTCCTATAGACTCTTTTTTCCACTACCGAGTCACCAACCAGGGTAGAAACCAAAAAAGGCTCTATTAACACTTCGGATAGTATTTCAAATTTCATGGCCACAAGAGGTGTCACAAAGGACAAAGTGGCACCGGGATCTAACTATGCATATACATCAATAGAAAAGACTTGTAATATACCCGTCACTACATCCGGGGAGCTCTCTTGGTCACCTCGGGATTGAAGAGCATAGAAGCAGTTTTTCTTGGGAACATCATAATTTGAACTGCTAGGAGGGACTTGCTTTCCCTCTCTTCCTTGATTCTTGAACATGGGACAATCTCTTATCATATGACCTCTCTTCCCATAACTATAGCAACCATCCGTGCCAACTAGGAACTTACCATCATGTTTCTTGCCGCACTTAGAACAAGTAGGCCTCACCATAGAAGCTCCACCACTATTGCCTCCTTGAGGCTTAGGGTTAGACACCCTTTATTTATTGACCCTTGGAGCACTAGAGGTGCCTTGGTTAGAGAACCTTCTTTTGAACATTGGTCTCCCTTGACCCTCAAACTTACCTTTGGAAGAATTCCCATCATCAGTACTTGCTCTTTTACTTCTTGATTTACTTGCTTGAGCTTTTGTTCCTCAATTTGTTCGGCATGGACCATGAGACATGAAATATTCATACTTGGGATGAGCATTGTTGTACGACATTCATTGACTACCAACGCGGATACCCCCATCACAAATTTGTTCATCTTAGCCCTCAAATCCGCCACTAAGGTTGGAGCCTACTTGGACAATTGAGTGAATTTAAAGGAATACTCTTTCACACTCAAACTCCCTTGTCGAAGATTTATGAACTCTTGCATTTTTTGTTCCTTCAAATCTAAGGGAAAGAATCTATCAAGTAAGACAGACTTTAACAATTCCCAAACTACTGGGCCCGCTCCTACGGGTCTCTAACCTTTCCATTGCTCATACCATACTTGAGCCATATCCTTCAATTGGTAGGAGGCTAATTCCGCCATCTCTTGTGGAAACACTCCCATAGCATCAAGCATTTTGTAAACTTCATCAACAAACCCGTGTGGATCTTCTTCCACGTTGGAACCATGGAATTCAGGATGATTCATTCTAGCAAAATCCCTTATCCTTGAAGCGGTCGTACTCACATTGGGGTTCCCATGAGTCCTAGTATCCTATTGACTTGGGCCGTCACGGCTTGGGTCAATATTTGAAGAGCCGACCTTATTTCCACATTTATCATAGCCCCTGCATCAATAGGAGCTCTAGGAACTTGAGGATCTTAGGGGACCTTGGGGAGGAACTCCCTCATTCACATTCTCCTCTTCCATCCTTCTCGCGTTCGCCCTTTTTGTATTCATATCCTAAAGACACAAGAGAAGGGTTAGGAAAAGGAATTCATAGCATTAAAACTCTAAGGCACGACTAAAGAGTAATGAAAGAAGTGAAATTTTCTAAACATCTTATAGCCTCTTATTCATAAATGTGGCGCGCTTCACACTTATGAACAAGAATCTACTAGATGTCGTTTATGAGACATCATCGTAGAATCATTCAAAACCTTGTGCTATGCTTACCAAGTTTGTCACGAGCTAGGGGTACACCCTAGATGTAACACGGCGTACTCAACCCCGAGGTGGTCTCATACAAATCCTTAGCATATCATTAACATAAGTATTATAAATGATGCAGAATTAAAACTTTTACAATCGAAGTCTTTTCATAAAATCAAATAGAAGTCTAGACATTGTCTCATTCACCATCTAATACAATCAAGTATCAATAAGGGTCACAACCCTTTACAACATAGTATTAAAAGAAAATGTAAGAAGAAACTATAAATGACAACTTTCGTCCCCGAACCATGAGGACTCACTGAAAGCGTGGAGAATAGTCAATCCAAGCTTTTGATCAAGAAAAAAGCACACCTCAACAACCGAGCCCTACACTTATAGAAAGATGTAGAAAATATGAGTTAGTACAAAATTGCACTGAGTATGGAAGCCATGCATTAAAATCCTTAAAACATGCTAAAAGGGACAATTTAGTTGAAACCATGCACTTTATCAACTTTAGGAGTCATCATGCACATTAGTGTAAATACATAAGCCAAACCATTTTATAAGCAACCCTAAGTTATACTTGTGTAAGGCATAGACAAGATCCCATAATCCTATCTAATACTAAGTACAACTTTTAGGCCACCATAATCATGCATATCATACCTTGACCTCATCCGTAGCCAACACTTATAGACAAGTAAATATTCATGTTCATAGTTTGTAGCAAGTAAAGTCACTCTTAGCAACAATCCATATCATACATGCATAAATTCATATATCTTTATAGCATAAGAAAACCACACCATAACCACTTTCAAAGTCTACTTGTGCATAAGTGAAGTCTCATACCCCCACTCACACTAAGTAGAGCTCATTAAAAAGTCATAAGTATAGTTCATGTTCATGTTCCAAATTGATATTCTTGTCATGTAGGGATATTACCTTACCGACATAAACCATGTGAGCGACATGGAATTCGATGTCATGCCCCCATACCGAAAAGAGGTGTCCTACTTGCCTAAGGTAGAACTAGTTTGTTATCTTAAGTGGATCCACTAGCTAAAGACCTATGTGGGCACATAGTTACGGGATAAGGAGATTGCTAATAGAAACTCAAACTAACTGAGGTAAAAGGTTTCCATCTCATGAAATAACTGTTTTGGGAACCCGGACTGACTAGCATAAAAGGAACACATCGGGAAGCTGGACTAACTAGCATACAAGTTTTCATATCATATTCATATCCACTTTGTGCTAAGAATAATTCCCTTTAAGGTTCATGTTAAGTCTTAACTTAGGTTCATGTTCATGAAAGAATGCCCTAGCACTCAAACCAATATGGTATCATGATAGCTCATAGATTTAACAGGTGAGAATAGCCTTTCAACCTTTAGAATCATTAATAATACGTGAGTAAACCTTTCACATCATGTTCATTGTGTGTTCATGAGAATAGCCTTTCAATCAACACAACAACATTATCATAGTCATAGACATTTCATGCATAATCATGTATAAGGGTATGGGAAGAATGATCTTTCAAAAATACCATAATTCCACCATAGTCATAGGATCTTCACTTTCTAAGTGAATTATAAGCTCAAACACAATTCTCATAACCATGTACAAACCCTCATAATTTGCCCTTCAAGGACCATGAATCACATTCAACCCAAACATCTAGAATTACTACATTAGATATGGAGAATATCATGATTCAATAAACTCAATAAATATAGACATAATCTATTCACATGCTTATGTAATCAATCAAACCACATCATGAAATCACAATTCAGCAATATGGGGAAACCATGGGTTTTTGGGGGGATTTCATCATAGATCAACAATTAATCATCAATTCAATCATAATCCATCATAAATCAACCATTGGAAATGTTTTAGAAAGGAACCCATGACTTAGAGTGAAACCCCAGCTTTTGGGGAAATTAAAAGCTTTGAAATCAAGTTTTGAAGGGACTCTATGGGTGAAATCTACCCATAGAAGAAAAGCCACCATACCTTGATGTAACGACTCGCAAAATGATAGGTTGAACTAGAGCCTCATCGTGTGGGTTAGTGTACCCTTAAGTGAATGTTTAGGCTGTTTTAGACCTTAATTGAGCAAGAAAGAAGTCTAGGGTGCAAGTAAGGACCTATGCTACCTAGAAGGAGTGAAAGAAACCTTGTTCTTTGAGGGGCCTTTTGGCGATGGGACTTCATGATCGCCCAAAGGGTTGGGCGAGTCGCCCTTGTGCCTTAGGATCGCCTAGTGGGCTGTCCCATTTGGCCTAGATTCTGGAGAAAAGGGCGAGCTAAGTCGCAGCTCGCCAACCAAGTTAGCGGATCGCCCTTTAGCTCCCTAGATCACCTAGCGGACTGCCCAAATTCCAAGCTCACTAGATTATTAGGCGAACCAAGGGTGGATTTGGCTAGTTACCTAGTGCAAAGGGCGAGCCCAAAGGTCCAAAGGGCGAGCACAAGGGTCCAAAGGGCGAGCTCAAGCGGGCAAGGGGCAGAATTTTAAGTTAAAACATTTTAGGTCCTTAGTTCTTTACCAAAGTTGACCTTACATTATTATATTCCTTTCCTACTACCTATATAAGCTTATTAGACCTAAGTTTACCTCATTTAAATCATTCTCCCTAGAATCAAAAGAAAACCCAACTTCATCCTCTCCATAGAATATTTCTCTCTCTAGAAAACCCTTTAAAGAAGAAGATAGAACTTGAAGCTTGGGTCAAGAACAAGGTCCATTGTTGAGAGATTTTTATAGGGCTTTGATTAAATGTATGTGAATCTTAGTCATCCATGGATTCTTCCACCCATGGAGCCCCCCTAGTTTCCCCCAAATTGAGAAGAAAACCCCAATCTAAGCTAGGGTTTCTTCCAAAGTGTGGGTAGAGTTTTGAGTATGATTCCAAAAGATTGGATAGTACTCAATTATGATTTATTTAGCATTTTTGTATGATATTATGATGATTTCTTGTGATTTCGATGGTAAACCTAGTCTAAATTGATGAATGCGATATTTGTGGGTTTATGCCATTAAAGGCCAAATTGAAGGTTCATGAGTAATCCTCCTAAACCAATGTCTTGAGTAGTAATTGATCAAATATATGGTCATATAATCATGAATTGAACTAGACCTAATTGAATAGGATTGATCTTGGCTTTTAATGTTGAAATTGAAACTTTAGGATGAATTGTGGCTAGAATCACCTAGTAATGAAGAATGTGGTTGAGTACCTTGAAATCTAGGTTCATAAGATGCTTCCATGTTATAGAGTTGTTAAGAGTGAATACTCCTAGTTATGAATGTTGAAGGCTAGTGTGATTGACTATAGATGTTAAGGCTTTAAGAGTAAAGTCTAAGTGAAAATAGAGTCTAATGGGTACAATTATGGTGAAAGTCCTATACTCACCTAACCTACCTTATGAATGCTTGATAGATTAAAGTGATAGAATCACTTGAACATGGATGGATTGTTAAGGACATCCTTCCATAAGAGATTAGTGTTGATCAAGGCTTAACAGGTAAACCTTGGGGTGTATGCTTTGCTCCAAGTGGATATTGACAATGAGATGGAGTGTCACATAAGATAAGGTCTAGACTCCAAGAAGAGAGTAGAGCCACACCTAGTTGATGTGAGGACTATCCAAGAAAAAGGGGGAACTCTTACGTAGTGGAGTGTGGGTTTTCCCAAAGTTAGGTCTCATGAGATGGGAACCTTCACATAGTTGAGTTAAGGTTCTTAGTAGCAATCTCCATATCCTATGAACTAAGACATGCTTGAGAAGTATCTCATATTGTTCTAAAGTATATATATGAACTAAGATGTGCTTAATGAAGTACCTCATAGTGTTCTAAAGTTAAGATAGGGACTACGTTCCAAACCGAGAAGTGTTAGTATGAGGACAAAAAGGTAGTACATAGCATGTATAGTATTTATGGGGTGCTATGCATGCATTGCACAAGTATGACTTAGGGTCACTAAAGAGGAGTCTTGAGATAGGATTGGGCTAGAGTTGCCTTTCCTAGTTATAGTTGACTAAAGGTGAGAGATCTCCTTAGTTATGAGAGTTAAGCTAATAATGAGGCCAAATTAGGGAGAATATGACTAGGATGACTTCAAGGCTACGCTTAGTGTGAAGGGTAGTATAGGATGCCTTTCATACATTGCGCAAGTGAGTCTTGGGGTTACTTAGAAGTATGGTACCCTTATGGCATAGAGAAGCTTAATAGTTGACCATGTACATAGATTATAATTAAGATGGCATGAGGACCTAAGTCTTGAATGTGAAGGTGGACTATGCCCAAGAATTACCAAAGAGAGGTACTTAGATTGGATGGTAGTATGGGATGTTATCCTTGCATTGCACAAGTATACTTTGAGGTGGCTTGTGAAGTAGTTCTCTTGTAATGTGAAGGACTTAAGGTCAAAGTATGTAACCATGAAAGTCTAAGTAAAGACTATGCCATGAACATGATGTATCTCCTATGCTCATTAAATATATCTTATGTTGAATTAGGTTTATATGATGCTTGTGTTGAGAATTATTCTATGGCTATGTTGATTGTGTTATGATCATGTTATTATCTCTTATGCTTATGTCTTATGTTGACTAACCATTTGAGATGCTCTTATGATGTTGTGTTAGCTTTCATACTCGGTACATTTTGTACTAACGCACATTGCCTACATTCTAATCAAATGTAGGGTGTTGGAGATTGAGTTGCTTTGGAAGCTAAGTTTCTAAGGCATTTGAAGATTTGAAGAATTGGTGAGTCCCATAGTTTCGAGGACAAACCAACTATGTTCCTTTATGTCATTATCTATGTTTTAGACTTATTATGGGTTGCGTCCCAAGACTTTTATTCCTGTTTTTCATAGATGGATTGAGACATAGACTTAGTAAAGACTTCCGCTTTTATGAAATGCTTTTGGAGTTTTTGTTTAAAGAAAGTTTTTAAATTTCTCGTATTTTTTATGATCTTATGTTATGACTATGCTAAGGGCTTGTATATGACCCCTTCGGGGTCAAGTACGCCATGTTACATCTAGGGTGTACCCTTGGGTCATGACACTTGATAATGAATCTTCAAAGAATTTGAGCAAGAAGCCTTGAATTCTCCAAACCCTAGTTCCAATTCTACTCCTCTTCTTCTTGGAGTTTTAGAGAGAGAAATATTTTGAGGAAGATGAAGTTCTTGGGTTTTCTTTTTTATTCTATAAAAGTGACTTAATTGGGGGAAATTTGACTCTAAAACGCTTATATACTTACTAGGAGAATAGTAAACCATTGTAGAATTAATTTAGGAAGAATAACTAAAGACCCTTAGACTTGAATTTAAAATCAGCCTACTAGCACGCTTTAGCTCGCCAACTTGAACCTCTTAGCTCGCCAAGGGCACTAGGCGGCACGCCTAATGGTCCCTCAGCTCGCCTAAATTTCCAGAATGCCTCCCGAAAGAGGTAGCCTACTAGGTGATGGGGAGGGTCTTTGGGCGATGCGCCAAGTGGGTTGGCGAGCCCCGACCTAGCTCGCCTAATTTTCCAATAGCTAGGTCAAGGGGGGGCTGCCCACTAGGCGAGGGAGGTTCACTTGGCTAATCGCCAAGGGACTTGGGCGATAGTGCTGCCCTTCTTCGAGTGGCCCAAGGGGAGTATTGTTTTCCTTCATTTTTCTTAGGTAGTTTAGGCCCTTGCCCTCTTCCTCGACTCTTAACCCTTTCATTTTAGATCTAGTTACATCTACACATTTCTGGAGTGTTACAGATTATGGTTGATTGATGATGATCTAGCCTACTGATGATTGAATGAGCATGTGTTAAATTGCAATGGATCATTAAGTGTTGATTGAATTCCAAATTTCCCCGATTTTCATATATCCCTGGCTTGATAGCGTCTTTTCCCAAAGCCTTAATTTGGTTACCAAAATCTCCCTTGATATTGATAATCGTGTATTCATAAGTCTAGGTTCAAATTTGTATTTATTTTTCCTTTGGGATTCAATCCTGACTCTTAGTTGGGTAATTTTTTATTGATAATGAACGCTTATCCTATAAATTTGTTTTGAGGGTAATTTGAGCATTATTAGGTCCCAAGGGTTCCGAGAAAATTCTGAGCCTCCTTGTGGATTTTGGGTTATAATAGAGTTGTGTAGGACCAAAATTTGGTCAATAAAACCTCGTATAGAAGTTTAGACTGCTCTGTTGTGTTTTGAATGTTGTTTTTGATTGGTTTTCATATCTCATTTGTTCCATAGGGTTTCAAACAAATCCCGAGCCCTCGGGCATTGCCCAAGGGACTTTTCTGAAATACTCTGGTGCTTGATGTCTGGTATGGCCGCTTTTGTGCCACTCGGTTTTCTTAACAGAACGCCATTTATGTGACTAGGGCTCTACCTAAGCAAGGGTAGCCAATTAAGTGGTTGTCGTTGAAGCGACCCTAGGCTCGCTCTAGCAGAGCTCACTTGTGCGGACTGTGTTGGTTTAAGTGAGGCTCGCATTTTTGGCCAATAGCTCGCAAAGGCGAGGCATGTTGCTTATGTGACATTAGTAGTCACTGAAGGGAAGGTCGGGAGCATTTAATATGAAACTTATGCACGAATTTCAATAGTTTTTTAATAATATTTTCACGATTTCTCCCTCTTTTGAACTGTGACTTGAAGTCCTATGTTATCGTTGGGAGCATGGCTACTTGGGTTTGTGACCAAGAGTTGTTGAAGAGTCTCTGTTTTGAGTGTGGTATTCTGAGTTTCATAGCTTCCCTGAATTGGTTATCCTATCAAATTGCTTGGTAGTTGTTTCGGCTATGATGAGCCTCGGATCATGTTCAATTACGGAACACAAGTTTGGGGTCTAGCTTAGGACCTCTTGATAAAGTGAATTCTTGGAATCCGATCATGGATACCATAATTCCCGTTTAACTCTAGAATTTGTCTATCTCTTATTGTGATTTTAGTGTCTCTACAATTGTGTTGATATTGTGATCTTATTATTGATAGTGTGGCAGCGTTTAGAGGTTGTTCGAAAGGGAAAAGCTCTGGCCTTGTGGTTTGGAGTGTATGCAATTGGCGTACAGATAGGCTACGGCTTGATGTCTCATTAGATTGAGCATGAATGTGTAAATACATGATGATTAGTGTGAACTAGGTTGGGTATCTAGTTATTCCTTCATTTGTTTTTAGAAACCATGATCTAAGATGTTTCACCACTGTTTCAAGAGTAGTACCATGTTAGTTGGGGATTGTATATGTGTGTTACATGTTATGTAATTTACTTGTTTTACTACTTGTTCCTGGAGCATGTCCAGCCGATGTATAGGATATACTAGTGTTACCTTAGATTTGTGAGGCTTGTGACTTTGTTTGCCTCTAACATCATTTGGATAGACTAGGTCCTTGTCGGATGGCATAGAAAACTTGGGTCTAATAGTATGAGCCTTAGTTTTGGCATTTGCACAGCCTTATGAACATTCTTCTTTCTCTCTCTATCTCTGTGACTCCAACGAGTTATTAGTGGGGTTACATCTTGTGAAGACTTGAGATTGGGTTGTTCTAGGCTTGGAGTCTTCCATGGATGCTGGTGGGTGGATGTCATTCCATGATTACTTAGTATTGATAATGGAATCCTCTTCGGAGTCTATAGGACCTTCTGTCACTCTTGCTAGCAGGGCTGGACACTATGATAATTTCCGATTCAAGGCCGATGTTCATGGTTCAAGACTGTCATCTCCATTTTGAGGTTGATGTTTGTGGTTCGAGGCCGTATTCCCAACCGAGGTTTGTGATTTTTTGTTCAAGGTCAACACCTCTATTTAGAAGTTATCATTATGGTTTCAAGGCCCAACGTACACTTATTGGATTTGGTTTGTAGGCTTTTCTTTCTTGTAGACTTAGCTATTCTATGTACTTATATGGCTTATAGGTCCATTTGGGTTTTATTTAATCTTGCACATGAGTGTACCTTCTAGGTGTCACGACCCGAGCCTACATCCTGGATGTGGCCGGCACTCGAGAACCATTGTTGGTCCCTAAGCGAACCCTCATCCTGGCTGACTTCAAGCAGAAGACTAACTCAAACATACATAAGCATCAAATTGAAAGAAACATTTAAAAACAGTTTACTGAATCTCAAAACTTCGTTGAATAAACTAAGTATAAACATAGGTTTTAAATAAAACATTTGAAACTGAAAGACTCTCCAAAACTGTCTATCTATGAAGCCTCTACTGTATAAAGAAGAGTGTGGGGAAAGGACCCACGACTCCTCAAAATAACTACTACCAACAACTCATAAAACTAGAGTACTCTGAAAGCAAGGAGGTCACACTCGTAAGCCAACGAGTGGATGAAGTGATCTCAACAGACTTTTGTAGACTTGTCTCAATTAGCCATCTATTATAATAGTTAAATAAAGGGGCATAGCCCATACAACATAGTTCGAAAATGAAATACTAGAATTGACACTCAAAATGAACATCCATCCTCGAATCTTGAGGACTCACCGCAAGCAAGGAGAATAGTCAATTCGAAGCTTTAACCAAATGGAGATTGCCTTAAGAACCAGACCCTACACTTTGTGAAAAATGTAGAAGAAATATGGGTTAGCACAAAAATGCACTAAGTATGATAGCCATGCATTAAATCATGAAAACATGCTTAAAGGGGACATTTTGGTTGAATGCATGCAATTTGTAAGTTAAAACATCATTTAGAAGATAATGGAAGAGCATAAGTCATAAGCATGTTCGTTACATAAATACTCACATCATAAGAGAACCATACCATTTGTACCCATAAAGCATACTTGTGCAATGCATGAATAAGATCCCATAATCCTACCCAAGCTAAGTAAAGCTTATTGAGTAACTATCATTCATAATTCATGTTCTAGTTCATATTCTTGCCATGGTGGGAATAATCCTTAACTGACATAGACCATCTGAGCTTAACATGGAATCCGGTGTCATGCCCCTCACCGAAAAGAGGTGTCCTACTTACCTAAGGTAGAACTAAGGTTTGTTAGATTAGGTGGATCCACTAGCTAAAGAACTATGTGGGCACATAGTTATGGGATAGGGAGATAGCTACTAGAAACCCGGACTTAATTGGCGTATAAGGTTTCCATCTCATGATATACATGTTTTGGCAACCCAGACATAACTGGCGTAGAAGGAACCCATTTGGTAAACCGGACTAACTGAGGTTAAAGCTTCCATCTCATGTACACTATCCACTCGGTGCTAAGCATAATTCCCATTAAGTTCATGTTTATGGAAGAATGTGTTAACACTCAAACAAACATAATTCATAAGATAGCTCATACATTCACTAGGTGAGAATGGTCCTTCCACCTTAGAGTCATCATATCGTAAGGAAACCTTTCACATCATGTTCATTATGTGTTTATGAGAATGACTTTTCAATCAACACAACAATTAAATTATAATCATATTCATAAAGCATTTACAACAAGTCTACAATCATGCATAATTCTCATGTTTTACCCCTCTTGGGTCAAGGATCACATTCCATCCAACACATCTAGATTTACTACATTACATATGGATAATAACATGATTCAATTAACTAAATTACTACAAGCACAATCTCATAGTATTCTTCCTTTATCAATTAACCCACATCACAAAGGCATAACTTGGGGAACATGGGGTTTTATGGGTTCTTGGGGTATATTCATCATAAATCAACAATAAATCATCAATTCAATCATAATACATCATAAATCAACCATTAAAAATGCTTTTGCAAAGAACCTATAAGATTGAAGTCAAACTCTAACTTTTGGGAAAATCACTAGTTTAGAAATTGAGTTTGGAGGGGCTCCGTGGATGAAAACTATTAATGGATGAAGGAATACCATGCCTTGATGAAGAAACCCTAAGAATTTGAGTGGAAGAGTTGGATCCTTCAACTGTAGCTTTCACTTTCTTTTTCTTTTTCCTTGGAGTTTTCTAGAGAGAGAAATTTTGTAGAAGATGAACTTTGGGAGATATATTTGGGTGTTTTGGAAAATATGAAGTAATTGTGTGTATTTTGACTTAAAATGACTTATATAGTTGTATAAAATAATACAAAACGACTTCACTTTAATAGGGCTTAAAAAGGAAATACCCAAAATAACCCTCACTTAAAGTGAGTTGCCCAGGTGCCACAAGGGGCCCCACGAGTCGTGGTCCCTCTCGTGGACTTGAGGTACTGGCTAGGCTTTCAATCCTTTTAGCCTACATTCCCAAGGAAACTTCACGAGGAGCTCCACGAGCCGCAAAGGAAGCCACGAGCCGTGGTCCCTCTCGTGGACTTGAGGTACTGGCTAGCCTTTCATTCCTTTTAGCCTACATGCCCAAGGAAACTTCACGAGGAGCTCCACGAGCCGCAAAGCAAGCCACGAGCCGTGGTCCCTCTCGTGGACCTTGAGGTTGTGGCTAAGCCACTTCTTTCACCTCTTACACCACCAACTCCTTCCAACAAGCCTTTCCATGAACCGTGGTCATGACCACGAGTCGTGAAGTGGCTCGTGAAGAGGTAAGGCTATTTTTGGCATATTTGGCAAGTCAACTGCCTAGCCATCCACGAGCCCTCCCACGAGTCATGGTTTTGACCACAAGCCATGGTGATGGGCGTAGTAGGTGGGGCAGTGCCTACACCAAAGGTGGCTTCCTATAACCACTCTTTTGTAACTTTCCATCCTTCTTTGATTCTAACCCTTTTTCCCTCGACGTTAACCCTCACATTTAAGCTCTAGTTTCCTACAAATTGCCAGGGCATTACATTATATCCCCCTTGGGAATATTCATCCTCGAATGATGATCTAGACACCTTACGGAAGTAAAGACTCAAGACTAGCAGGCCATCATTCATGCAACATCAAAATAATGCACAATTCAAATGAGGAAACTTCAACTCCATCTCAAACATACTCAATGCAATACAAGGAAGTAGGAACTATATCTAACAACCAAATATTCATGAAACTCAATATGTCTCATATTTATAGGAGGAACTACCTTCTCCAACAAAACTCATGCTCAGCACAATATCATGGGCCCAATATGCAATTACTCTCAAAAGCATACTAAAGCATGTTCATCAACTCATCTCATGAAGTCAATTAGGCAACTCATACTCAACGCACAATAACATGAGGTACATAAATTATAAAAGCTCATTTTCTTACTAAACATAAATTTCATCAAGAACATGCATAAGATAAGGAAATCATGGAATCACATATAACACAAATGACTCCAAAACACTAAAATTCAAGAGGAACTAATTACCTCAAGCTTGAATAGGAGTAGAAGGAAAGAGATGAGGATATCAGGACTTCATATCAGCCTCGGTCTCCCAAGTAGCACCCTCAACTAAGTGATTCCTCCATAAAATCTTCACGGAAGTTATTTCCTTGTTTCTTAATCTCTTGACTTGCCGATCTAGAATCCCTACCGGGACCTCTTCATAGGAAAGGCTTTCATCAACTCCCAACCCTTCTAGGGGAATAATGGATACTGGATCTCCAACACACTTCTTGAGCATAGAAACAGGAAATACCGGATGAACCGGGACCAACTCATTTGGCAAATCCAACTCATAGGCAACTTTTACAATACGCTTCAAAATTTGATATGGGCCCACATACCGGGGACTAAGTTTCCCTTTCTTTCCAAATCTCATCACACCCTTCATGGGTGAGATTTTCAAATATACCCAATCATCAACTTCAAATTCTAGATCCCTTCTTCTTACATCGGCATAGGACTTTTGTCTACTTTGAGCCGTTCACCTCTATCTAATGAGCCAAACTTTCTCAATGGCCTCAAAAACCGATTCGGGACCAATAAGAGCAATTTCACCTACCTCAAACCAACCAACCAGAGACCTACATCTCCTACCTTACAAGGCTTCAAATGGAGCCATACCGATACTAGAGTGATAACTATTATTGTGGGCAAACTCTATTAAAGGCAAGTGGTCATCCCAATTACCCTTGAAGTCTATAACACATGCCCTCAACATATCTTCTAATGTTTGGATGGTACGCTCCGCTTTCCTATCGGTTTGGGGTTGAAAAGTTGTGCTAAGCTTAACCTTAGTACCAAGCCTTTTTTGGAATGACTTCCAAAAGTGTGAAGTAAATTGAGTACCCCCGATCCGAAATAATAGATAAAGGGACCACATCCAACTTCACTATCTCTTTTATGTACAACTTGGCATAGTCTTCCGTCATAAAGGAAACCTTGACGGGAATAAAGTGGGCTGATTTTGTCATCCTGTCTATAATGACCCAAAGTGAATCATGTTGCCTTCGGGTGCGAGGCAAGCCCACAATAAAGTCCATAGTAATATCTTCCCAGTTCTAAGTGGGGATATCTATATCTTGGGCTAAACCTCCCGTCCTTTGAAGCTAGGCTTTAGCTTGTTTACATTTTAGACATTTGGCCACAAATCCTTCAATATCTCTCTTCATACAATTCCACCAATAGACTTCCTGTAAGTCATGGTGCATCTTGGTGGCTCTCAGATATAGAATACCGAGAAGTATGAGCTTCTTCTAGAACTTTCTCTCTCAAACCATCAACATCTGAAACACACAACCGACCTTGGTACATAAGTACCCCATCTCCCTTTTGGGAGAAATTCTCAACGGACTTCTTGAGTATCAACTCTTTGAACTCAACCAATAAAGGACCAAGATCTTGTTTAGACTTCACATCCACCACAAACGACAATTCGGACCCATTATGAACCATGAAACCACCCTTGGTGGAATCCTCTAGTTGGACACCTAGTCGGGACAATCTATGCACCTCTCTAACCATTTCTTTCTTTTCATCCTCTACATGAGCCACACTACCCATGGATAATCTACTAATTGCATCCGCTACCACATTAGCTTTGTCGGGGTGGTAAAGGACACTCATGTCATAATCCTTCAAAAGTTATAACCACCTCCTTTGCCGGAGATTCAAGTCTTTTTGACTAAACACATATTGAAGACTCTTGTGATCGGTGAAAACATCCACATGGACCCTATACAAGTAATGTCTCCATATTTTCAAGGCAAATACTACCGCCGCTAATTCAAGATCATGGGTCAGATAATTCTTCTCATGGACTTTAAGTTGCCTTGAAAAATAAGCAATCACTTTACCATTGTGCATGAGGACACAACCCAACCCCACTCTAGAGGCGTCACAATATATAACAAAACCATTTGTTCCTTTCAGTAAGGTCAACCTAGGAGCGAAGGTAAGTCTATCTTTCAACTCTTGGAAGCTTTTGTCACAAACCTCCGACCACTCAAACTTAGCTTTCTTTTGAATCAAAGCCGTCAATGGAGAAGCAATGGAGGAAAATCCCCCAACAAACCTCCTATAGTAATCGGCCAAACCCAAAAATCTTCTAATGTCGGATGGAGTTAGAGGTCTAGGCCAACTCTTGACCGCATCCTTCTTCTTAGGATCTACCTCAGTACCCTTGCTTGACATAAAATGACCAAGGAAAGCTACTCAATAAAGAAAGGGTGTCTAACCCTAAGCCTCAAGGAGGCAATAGTGGTGGATCTTCTATGGTGAGGCCTACTTGTTCCAAGTGCGGAAAGAAACATATTGGTAAGTGCCTAGTTGGCATGGATGGTTGCTATAGTTGTGGGAAGAGCGGTCATATGATGACAGATTGTCCCATGCTCAAGAATTAAGGAAGAGTGGGCAAGCAATTCCCTCCTAGCGGTTCAAATTCCGATGCTCCCAAGAAAAACTGCTTATATGCTCTTCAATCCTGAGGTGACCAAGAGAGCTTCCCGGATGTAGTGATGGGTATGTTATAAGTCTTTTCTATTGATTTACATGCATTGTTAGATACCGGTGCCACTTTGTCCTTTGTGACACCTCTTGTGGCCATGAAATTTGAAATACTCCCAAAGTATTAATAGAGCCTTTTTTGGTTTCTACCCTGGCTGGTGACTCGATAGTGGAAAAAAGAGTCTACAGGAGTTGTCCTATTTCTTTATCCCATAAAGTTACCTTGGTGGATTTGGAGGAGTTAGACATGTTAGATTTTGATGTGATTTTGGGTATGGATTGGTTGCATGCATGTTATGCCTCTATTGATTGAAGGACTCAGGATAAGTTTCAATTTCCAAATGAGTCTACTTTAGAGTGGAAGGGGGGAAATTCTATCCATAGAGGTCAATTTGTCTCTTGCCTCAAATTTAAGAAGATGATCTCTAAAGGGTGTGTTTACCATCTTGTTACGGTTATGGATATGAAGTCTGAAAACCCCTTCTCTAGAGTCAGTTGCAGTAGTTAATGAGCTTCTGGAAGTTTTTCCCGACATCAACTCGGTATTCCTCCCGAACGGGAAATAGACTTTGGCATTGATCTTTTACCGGATACTCAACTTATCTCCATTCCTCCTTATAGAATGGCTCCGGCCGAGTTGAAAGAGTTGAAGGAGCAACTAAAGGATTTGTTAAAGGCTTTATTCAACCGAGTATCTCTCCATGGGGTGCTCCGGTATTGTTTGTTAAAAAAAGGATGGGTCTCTTAGAATGTGCATCGACTATCGCCAACTAAACAAAGTGACCATAAAGAATAAGCATCCCCTTCCAAACATTGATTACTTGTTTGATCAACTCCAAGGGGCTAATTGTTTCTCCAAAAATAGATCTTCATTCGGGTTACCATCAACTAAGGGTAAGAGGGGTTGACATTTCCAAGACGGCCTTTAGGACCCGGTACGGTCACTATGAATTTGTGGTTATATCATTTGGGTTGACAAATGCCCCAACAGCATTTATGGACCTAATGAATAGAGTGTTTAGACACTTCCTTGATATGTTTGTGGTCGTGTTTATTGATGATATTTTGATCTATTCAAGGAGTGAAAATGAGCATATGAATCATTTGAGGATCGTATTGTAAGTCCTTAAAGACCATCACTTATATGTGAAGTTTAGTAAATGCGAGTTTTGGCTAAGGTACATAGCCTTCCTTGGTCATATTGTACCAGACAAGGGTATTGAGGTAGATCCTAACAAGACGGATGCGGTCAAGAGTTGTCCTAGACCTCTAACTCCTACCGATATTAGAAGTTTTTTGGGTTTGGCGGAAGTCTAGACTTGTCTAAACTAGCCATCTATTACAATAGTTCAAATAAAAGGGGCATAGCCCATACAACATAGTTCGAAAATGAAATACTAGAGATGATTCTCAAAATGAACATCCGTCCTCGAATCTTGAGGACTCACCACAAGCAAGGAGAATAGTCGAATCCAAGCTTGAACCAAATAGAGATCGCCTTAAGAACCGGACCCTACACTTTGTGAAAAATGTAGAAAAAATATGGGTTAGCACAAAAATGCACTAAGTATGATAGCCATGCATTAAATCATGAAAGCATGCTAAAAGGGGACATTTTAGTTGAATGCATGCAATTTGTAAGTTAAAACATCATTTAGAAGATAATGGAAGATCATAAGTCATAAACATGTTCATTATATAAATACTCACATCATAAGAGAACAATACCATTTGTACTTTTATGATGGGTTAGCACAAAAATGCACTAAGTATGATAGCCATGCATTAAATCATGAAAGCATGCTAAAAGGGGACATTTTAGTTGAATGCATGCAATTTGTAAGTTAAAACATCATTTAGAAGATAATGGAAGATCATAAGTCATAAACATGTTCATTATATAAATACTCACATCATAAGAGAACAATACCATTTGTACTTTTATGATGGGTTAGCACAAAAATGCACTAAGTATGATAGCCATGCATTAAATCATGAAAGCATGCTAAAAGGGGACATTTTAGTTGAATGCATGCAATTTGTAAGTTAAAACATCATTTAGAAGATAATGGAAGATCATAAGTCATAAACATGTTCATTATATAAATACTCACATCATAAGAGAACAATACCATTTGTACTTTTATGATGGGTTAGCACAAAAATGCACTAAGTATGATAGCCATGCATTAAATCATGAAAGCATGCTAAAAGGGGACATTTTAGTTGAATGCATGCAATTTGTA